>NW_004624818.1:5797451-5820481 GCF_000247695.1 Heterocephalus glaber
TCCTCTTGGATTGTTCCCTTCACAAGGATCTAGTAACCATATTTGTCTCTCTTAATTAAGTTTGGTTTTAAATCTACTTTGTCTGCAAATAAGATTGCTACCCCTGCTTTTTTCTGGGTTCCTGTCACGTGGAGAACTGTTTTCCATCCTCTTACTTTCAGTCTATGAATTTCTTTTTGAGTTGGGTGTTTTTCTTGTTTACAGCATATTGCTTGATTTTGCTTCTTAATCCATTCTGTCAGTCTATTTCTTTTTATTGGTGAATTGAGGCCATTAACATTGATAGTTATAATTGATAGATATTGACTCATCCTTGTCATGATGTTTTACTGTTGTTGGTGCTTTTATTTCTTATTTTCCCCCCTTTCCCTTTAATTTTTTTACCTTGCCTGGTGGCTTCCCTCTGTTGGGCCTCATGGAGTTGTGACTGTCATTGTCTTTTTCTAGGATATTGCTTAGAATTGTCTGGAATGCTGGTTTAGTGTTCATGAAATTTCTCAGGTGTTCTTTTTTGTGAAAGTATCTAATTTCCCCTTCGATTTTGAAAGATAATTTTGCAGGATACAACAGTCTAGGTTGCAAGTTATTTTCTTTTAGGGGTTGAAATACTTCACTCCATGCTCTCCTTTATTTAAGGGTTTGTGTTGAGAAGTCTGCTGTCATTCTAATGGGCTTTCCTTTGTAGGTGATTTGTTTCTTTTCTCTAACTGCCTGTAGGATTTTGTTCTTCTATTGGCTTTCTGGCATCTTCACTATTACATGTCTAGGTGTAGATTTTTTTTTGATCATGGCTAGTTGGAGTTCTATATGCCTCAGTTATCTGTATGTCCAATTCTCCACCTCCATCTGGGAAGTTTTCTACTATCACTTCTGTGAACAGTTTTTTAATGTCAATTGTGCTTTCTCCTGTTTTTTCATGGATTCCTATCAGTCTTATGTTATTTTTCCTTGCATCATCTAGCAGCTGCTGGATTGATTGGTTTCTCATGGTCCCTTACTATTTTTAAGAAATCTCTGTTTTCATGGTCCTTAACCACAATCATGTCTTCTGTATCTGATATTCTATCTTCAGATTCCCTTAATCTGCTCTGCATGCTTCAGTGGAGTTTTTAATCTCTTGAATATCTGTTTGAATCTCTTTCATGGATTACATTTCTTTCTTATGTTGGGCAATCATGGTTTCCATGTCTTTCTTATGCTGGGCATTCATGGCTTCCAGGATGTTTCTGAGCTTATCTTTTTTTTTTTTACCTGTTTCTGTTCTACAGCCTCTAATCGTGTCTTTCACTCTGCTCACCATCTCTGTAGTTATTTGGTAGATTATTTCTGCTTTGAATTTTTCTAGAGCCTCTTTCATCTGTTTTGTTACTTCCTGTGCTATCAGTTCAGGATGTCCAGGTGGTTGATTATCAGACTTTTCCACCTCGTTTCCCCCAGAATTTCCCTTTTGTGGGGTGGAAGTCTGAGTTTGTGCCTTGCTTAAATGTCTTCTCATTCTTGTTTTGTGTACTGTCCTTGGTTGAATTCCTGAGTTGATATTTTGAAATTGCTTATTGTAAGTATCTTTGTTGATGTATTTAGAACACTTATGGAATGATTGCTTCTCAGAGGTGTCTTCCAGATATAGCTGGTCTTTAGGTTTTGAGTCTCTAATGGCTCTGAGGCTGTCTCATTTTCATTATCTGAGGAAGGACAACTGATTAGGTCAATCAGAACACCTTGGCCCAACTGATACAATCATCAACACAATAGCGTCAAGTACCTCTTAGAAAATGACAATGTGTGGTAGTTATTAATCTATCACTTTTAACTGTGTGAATTAAATCAAAAGCAAGGACCAACCCAACATATGTTTATAGTGAATAAATTCTTCAATATAGCAACTTTACCCTTTGGGATAGGGAGTTAGAAGGAACTGGGGAGGGGGAGATAGGTAAGTAGAAGTATAGGGAAAGGTTAGCAGTGAGGCCAGAGGACACAGGTGAGAGAAGGAAAGAGAAGAAAAGAAAAATAAAGAAGAAATACAAATTAGGGCCAGAACAGGAACACAAAGGGAGGTGAAGAACAATGTGCGACAGCAAGGGAGTGAGGGAGAGAGATAGAAAGAAAAAAGAGAAAAATAAAATTTTTAAAAGAGTAGAAAAAGAAGAAAGAAAAGTAAAAATAAGAGCAAAAAAATAGTGGTAATTTTGAAAATAACAAATAAAAGATAAAAATGAAGGGCCTCCTTCAGGGTATGTCTCTCCTGTCACAATAGACAACGTGGGCAGCAGTGTGCAGTTATAAGTCAATAAGTCTCAGTAAGCCAGTCACAGACCTGTGAGATTCAGGCAGATTTCTGGCTGCAAGTCCCAAGTTGAGCTCCCTGTCCTGCAGGGTTGAACTCTGCAAGGTTCTACTGCAGGTTCCAGCTTCCTCTTCCCTGAAGATAGTCCAGGTTCCAATGGGAGGTGATGAGCCCTCCAACTTACCAAGTTCGGTGGTCTGGTGTGCCTTTATTGCAGAGATTCTTTTCACTTTTCCAGTGGGCTTCAGTTTTCATCAGGGAGCCTGAGAGAGGCCCTCTCTCTGTTGTTCACTTCTGCAGCTCAGGACAATGGCCTTTATGTCCCTCTCTGCCTCTGTAGTGTGGAACCAGTTAGCTGCACAGCCAAGAGGCTAGAGGTGGGGGGGCTGTTGTTGCAGGTGCCCACTTGGCTATGCTAGTGGCTGGTGGGCATGTCCAGGGGTCCTCACCCTCTCCTGGTCACAAGTGGGCATGGTGAGCCAGAGGGAGCGGGCTCCAGTCATCCCAGGACCGCTCTGCCTGCACTGGTATGCTGGAGGCTGGTGGGATTCCATCATGTTCCTCAGCTCCTCTCTAGATTTATGAATCATGTCTTGCACTATGGGCACAATCTCTCCTGTTATCTGAGAAATTATTTCTGATTTCATTTTTTCCAGATCCTTGTTTGCTGCCAGTTCAGGAAGTCCAGGTGGTTGAGTACCAGTGTTCCATCTCGTTTCCCTTTGGAGTTGCTGTAGGTGATCTGAAGGTCTGATTTCAAGGCTTGTTTATATGTCTTCTCATTTCAACAAGGGGCGGTGCTGCTGGTGCCCATGCAGCTCACCTCCTCTGTGCTGGAGCGGAGGCATGTTGACCCAGAAGCCCCACTCCTACCTTTTAAATGACCCTCCCCAAAGTTGCCATTGGTCTATCATCTCCTCTTAGAAGCCCTCTTCTTCTCCTGAATCACAGTTCATATAAAGGATGCGTAATTACAGAAATCTTTCAAAACGGACAATGAACATAACCTTTGTAAGATTTCAACCTGCTATAAGCTGTGTTCAGGTTCTGGGGTCCTGGAGAAAAGTCATCAAAGGTGTCTGTCTAGGTCTTGGTGAGCATCTCCCTTTAGCTGTTAACTTAGCTGTTTTCATTTCTTTAAATACTACTTGTGTTGCATACCTTTCTAGGATTATAAAAGTACTACCAAGCTAGTTATAAAAAATAGTCTTAAAGTTCCTTCAAATAATAAAAGGGAGAAAGCCCTTTAAAATCCCCTGCCTAGGGAAGACCCATGTTCCTGTTTTGCTTACTGTGTTCCGTTCTTTTTGCCCCCCATCCTTGAGAAATTGCAGGCTGCTCCAGTATGAATGCTCCCCCAGGTTCACTGTTAGACATGGAATCTGCATGTACCAGTGCTGGGCAGGGACCATTCAGGTGGGCTCTGCTCTCCCGAGTGGATTGAGACTAATGGTCACTGGAAGAATGGTTTGTTTAAAAAGGGACTGAAGTCCCTCTTGTGACCTTACTCTTGGTCCTCTGTTTTCTGCCATCGGTTGAGAGTGTGTGAAGCCCTTGGAAATCCACCTCTGTTCCCGATCATTCCTCAACCCCAGGACCCTGTGACAGCAGCAGGACCCGATGGGGACACAGGCATAGCACACAGGGACCCAGTCTTCCTTCTCAGAGGCATGAGTCTCCCTGGGTCATTAAAACTAAAAATATCCTGCAGAAATTCAGAAGATCATCAATACCTACATTGAGAACCTATATTCTAATATGATGGAAAACACAGAAGAAATGGACTGATTCCTAGATACACAGAAATTGCCAAAGCTGAATCAAGAAGATATAAAAATTCTAAATAAACCAATATCAGTCAATGAAGTTGAAGATGGAATTAAAAACCTACCAACAAAGAAAAGCCCAGGCTCTGATGGGTTCATTGGTGAATTCTAGAAGAAATTTAGAGAAGACCTAATGCTGCTACTCCTCAAACTCTTTAATGAAATTGTAAGAGAAGCAATATTCCCAAAGTCATTCCTGGAAGCAAGCTTTACCCTGATTCCAAAACCAGAGAAGGGTCCAACCAAAAAAGAAAACTACAGGCCAATCTCCCTAATGAACATAGATACAAAAATCCTCAATAAGATACTGGCAAACAGAATACAGCAAATAATCAAGAAGATCATACACCATGACCAAGTAGGATTCATCCCAGGGATGCAGGGATGGTTCAACATATGCAGATCAATAAACGTAATATATCATATTAACAAGTCAAAGACAAAAGCCATATTATCATCTCAATAGATGCAGAAAAAGTGTTTCAGAAAGTCCAACACTCATTCATGATAAAGCCCTACAAAACTGGCATAGATGGTCTTTATCTCAATCTGATGGAAGCCATCTATGACAAACCAACAGCCAACATCATACTAAATGGAGAAAACCTGAAAGCTTTCACTTGAAAATCAGGAACAAGACAAGAATGGCCACTGTCACCTCTCTTATTCAATATAGTTCTGGAAACATTAGCCAGGGCAATTAGACAAGAGAAAGAAATAAAAGGAATACAGATAGGAAAGGAAGAAGTGAAATAATCATTATTTGTGGATGGCATGATACTCTACATAGAAGATCCCCTAAACTCCACTAAAAGACTTCTAGATTTAATAACTAAATTCAGTGGTGTAGCTGGATACAAAGTCAACACTCAAAAATCGATAGCCTTCCTGTACAGGAATAACAAACTCACTGAGAGAGAAATTAGGGAAACCACACCTTTCACAATAGCATCCAAAAAAAAGTGAAATACCTAGGAATCAATCTAATGAAGGAAGTAAAAGACCTCTGCATTGAAAACTACAGCCCTCTGAAAAAGGAAATGGAAGAGGATATCAGAAAATGGAAAGACTGCCCTTGTTTTTGGATAGGAAGAACCAATATAGTGAAAATGGCCATACTTCCCAAACAGATTTAATACAATCCCAATCAAAATTCCAATGGCATATCTCACAGAATTAGAAAAAACAATTCCAAAATTCATTTGGAACCAGAAGAGAACTAAAATAGCAAAGGCAATTCTGGGCAACAAAGGCAAGGCAGGGGGCATCATAATCCCTGACTTGATATTGCACTACAAAGCTCCTGTGATAAAAACAGCATGATACTGGATACCAGACCCAAGGATCAGTGGAACAGATTAGGAGATGCAGAAAGAACTCCAGGCACACTCAGACACTTTATCTTTGACAAAGGAGCAAAACACCTTCACTGGAAGACAGATAGCCTCTTTAATAAATGATACTGGAAAAACTGGCTTTCCACATGCCAAAGATTAAAATTAGACTCATATCTTTCACCATGCACTAACTTAAAATCCTAATGGATCAAAGATCCAAATATTAAAACAGAAATACTAAATCTTCTGGAAGACAGAATAGGTAAATTCTTGAAGACATTGGTGTAGGCAAAACCCTGATCATATAGGAAATATTACAAAGAATCAACAATCTTATTAAAAAGCTTTTGCACAGCAAAAGAAACCACCAACAGAGTGAAGAGACAACCCAAATGGGAAAAATTTTTGCCAGCAGTTCCTCAGACAAAGACTAATATAGAAGGAACTCAAAAAATCAGGCCCCCCACATTTAAAGACCCAATCCAAAAATGGGCATCTGAAATGAACAGACACTTTTCAGATGAAGATGTAGAAATAGCAAATAAATATATGAAAAATGTTCAGTATCACTTGGTCATTAGAGAGATGCAAATTAAAACAACACAGATTCCATCTCACGCCAGAAAGAATGGCAGGTATCAAGAAATCAGCCAATAACAAATGCTGGCAGGGTTGTGGGGAAAAGGGGACTCTTGTCCACTGTTGGTGGGAGTGCAGACTGGTGCAACCACTGTGGAAATCAGCATGGAGATTCTTCAAAAAACCAAAACTAGAGGTTCCACATGACCCAGTTATTCCTCTTCTTGGTATCTTCCTGAGAGAATTAAAAGCATCATACCACAGCCGTATATGCACACCCATGTTTATAGTGGCACAGTTTGTAATAGCTAAATCTTGGAAACAGCCCAAATGCCCATCAACTGACGAGTGGATAAAGAAGATGTGGTTTTTTTATACAATGGAGTACTACTCTGCCATGAAGAAGGATAAGCATGAGACATTTCTAGGTAAATGAATGGATCTTGAGACCATACTCGTAAGTGAAAAAAATCAGACACACATGTTTAAATACCGAATTGTTTCTCTGGTGTGAGAAATCAGAAGTGGAAATAAGGACTGAAATGTGTAATAGATATTGGGAAATGAGAAGAAAATGTTCAAATGAGAAGAGGAACAAGGGAGGGAGGAGGAGGAAAGAAAGGAAGGGACAAGAAAAAGAAGAGAAGGACAAAACAAAGCTTTGTAAATAAAAGAGGAAGATGGGTCAAAGGGAAGGGGAATGGGGAAAAAGAAAAGTAAGATGTATCATGTACAGGTACAAATTTCCTATGATGAATATTATCATTATGTATATCTAAAATGTATCAATAAATATTTTGCTAAAAAAACAGAAAATAAAGGTGACTAGCTGGGTCATATGGAATTTTCGATTTTTGAGGACTCTGTATACTGGTTTCCATAGTGGTTGTACTAGTTTACATTTCCACCAGCAATGTATAAGAGTTCCTTTTCACCACAGCCTCACTAGCATTTGTTACTCTTTGACTTCCCAGTGATAACCATTTTTGCTGGCTTAAGATGGAATGTTAGTATTGTTTTAATTTGTAATTCTCTAATGGCCAGAGATGTTGAACATTTTTTCACATGTCCAAAAGAGCTAAAGACATCCTAGTTCAGTGATACATTCACACCAATGTGTATAGCAGCACAATTCATAATAACTAAATCCTGGAAGAGGCTTATATGTCTATCAACAGGTGCATGGGTAAAGAAAATGTGGTATCTATACATAATGAAATACTACTCAGCTGTAAAGAAGGATAAATTTGAGACATTTGTAGGAAAATTGATGACCTGGAAAATATAATGTTGAGTGAAATAAATCAGACACACAAGCTTAAATACCATATGATATCTCTCATTTGAGTGAGGCAAAGTACAAACAAAGAGAAAAATAAAGAATGGATAGAAGGAGACAAGGGAATAGATCTCCTGCAAATGGGAAGGGGTTCAGGACACAGCGGGCAAAGAATGAGAGGGAGAGGAGGGGAAGTAAGAAGATTTCAGATATGCACTGTGTGGGTACTGAGTACTGACAGTGAATGCAAACATTAGAACTGTCTATCATAAATGTGAGCTACAAACAATAATAACAAGAATGGAAATAGGGAAAGGGGATTTAGAGATGGAGGGGGGAGCAAAAGACCAAGCTGTGTCGTGTAAAGTGCCTACATCCCAAGATGATTGTAAACCTCCTGTGCTGCAAACAGGTACTAAGAAAATTAAAAAAAAAAATTTAAAACTACAGGCAATTCTATGCCCTAGAGCCCAGTAGGTTTTGCTGTGGCCTGGACAGCAGGAAATTCTGGGTCCCAGAGTGTAGGTTAGAGGCCTTCCCAATCAAGAAGCAAACTACCTCCAGAGGGGCTGCATAGCTGCAGAAGTGGAGGAAGGAAGGGGAGACACCTCAGTGTGGGAGGAGGAAGGGAAGAAGGAGCTGGGAAAAGCAGGCTGTCAAAAGATGCCTCCCTGCCCCTCAGACCCACCTGCACTGGCCTTCTTCTTCCAGAGATGTTTGCTATGGATCAGGGGTAACATCACCCTGCCCCCAGACCACACACCACATGCCCTTGCCAGCTGCTCCATCCAGAAGAGCATGACCCTCTTGGTGGACTTGCATCTTCGAGGTCACACGTCTTGGTCTGCAGTGACAGGAACAAAATGTTTGGCTGTGTTTCCTTATTGGATGCAGTTTGGGCCAGGCACAGAGGACAGAACTGGTTGTAAGAGGAGCCACTCCACACAAAGGGCTCTCAGGCCTGCACCCAGCGGACAGCACAGGCTTTTCCATGCCTGCACTAGGATCACAGCCATCAGTTTCATTGTGAGAATGTCCTTCTTTCTTCTCTCTTCCCATCCGGCCACTGTAACCACAGCAGCAGTCTTCCTGGGTGTGCGTCGTGAAATAGAAAACAAAGGTTGTTTTTTTCACTTATACTTTTAACTCACAAACTTGCTTTATAAACATGGCTGAGTCCCCCAGCAGCAGCTTGTTTGAAGATAGACCAAGGTCTCCCTGGAGAAGGGTTGTGTTATGGCTTGTATCTAGAAGTCCCCCTAAAGCCTCATGCACTTACAGGTGGGGTTTGTCAGATTTGGCTGGATCTAGGGTGTGTGAAAATTGAATGGGTTTAGCATAGTTCTGCTTGTGGATAATGGAAGCCCCACCCTGAGTGTAGGTGGCACCAACCAATAGGTTTATAGCCTGGAAAGAATATAAAGGTTGAGAGAGAAGGCAGGCTCCTGCTGCCTCCTGCCTGCTCTGCCATGGACTGTTTCTCTTCTGCGATGCCCCCCTGCCATGCCACACTGCCTTGGAACCAGCAGGAACTGAAACCTCTACAAACTGTGAGCTGAAATAAACCTTTCCTCCCTTGACTTGTGGGTGTTGAGTGTTTTGTCCCAGCAACAAGAAAATTAACTAAGACTGGATCAATAAGAATATTTTCAAGGAAGGGAAGGGGGCTTTACTATGGGAAGTATGACCTTGATGTTTGGAGGCCAATAATGACCAGCCTTCTTCTCTCAGCTCCCTGAACTGGATTACGTACCTGGGAGGCTGCAACAATCAAGACTTGTAGGTTGCTTCCTATTTTCAATGGGTCTCGGACACCTACATGTGTCAGCAGGTCATCAGGGCATGGAAACTCCTCAGGGCAACAGGAGTGGCACAGAGGCTCCCCCAAATCAAACAGAAACTCCCAGATATAGGACTGGCACACAGCAGCCCTTGCCCATGCGGTATAAGGCAGACCCAATCCCAAAGCACAGTCTCCATTCCACCCATGATGTCCCATGTGCCAGCTGAGATCCTCTGTCATATTTTATAAGTCCTGGCAGGGCCTGTGTGAATCCCACCTTCTGAAACCAGACATCCAATCCTTCCCAAACTGAACACAAAGTGCCTGTTGGACTCAAGCATTGTGTAAGATCCTAGGGATGCCATCTAGAAGGTTACAGATGAGCAGAATAAGCATAAACCTTAGAGGAAAAGAAAGCCTTAGCATCCGTGTGTAGTGGTTGTACTAGGTAAGCGAGAGGCACAAATTAATCTACTGAGAAGGGACTTATAATATATATGTCTAAATGGTAATAGTAATAGCACTGCTAACAGTGCAGCTAAAGTATTGGTAATATCAAAGCATTAGTGATAGCATAGAAATATCATTAGTAATAATACGTATAGTACATTAGCAGCAGTGTTAACCGTAATGTTTGGACCAAGAAAATGTGCTGTCGTATTTGCTGCCCACTCTATCGTGTAGTTCCTTGGTCCCGATTCCTGCTTTTGCCACTTATTGGATGAGAGGTTTAACCTCTGGATGCCTCTGTGTCCTCCTGTGCCAGAGGATTAATGACATGCTCCTCTGACCCCAGCCAACATGAGCATTAAGTTAGGTGGAGTGATTACAGCACTTGGAATGGAGCCGGCCGGGTATTGGGAGCTGAGTGCATCTCAGCAGTTGCTGCTGTTTGGTTGCGTGGTGACCACAAGAAGCTGGGAGTGAGCCAAGGCTCGTGTACAGCACTCCTGCTTCTGTGGGCTGTGAATGCTCTGTGTTGACTCGCCGGGGCTGTGGGAGGCCCGGGTGTTCTGGGCATGTTGGTGGTAGTGCTTCTGGAGGACATGAGCACTGACTCACCAGCTTGGAAGAGCACCTGACCCTCCCCAGTGTGGCAGACTTTGGCAGCCATCGAGGCCCCTGTGCCTGGATGCTGAGCCGGGCATCGGTCTTCTGGCCTCAGCCTTGAGCTCGCACTGCTTAGTTCTCAGGACTCCAGACTCAGCCTGGAGCTCCCCACCAGCCTTCATGGGCTCCAGGTTGTGCATGGCTGATGGTGTGACTTCTCAGCCCTGGTGATCATGTAGCCAGTTCCTCATTCTGTCCACACACACATCCACTGTTGGTTTTGTTTCTCTGGAGAACCCTGACAAATACCAGGAGCCTGGGATGAACCAGGCTGGGCTTGGTGCTGTGGCTGGGCTGGTCTCCAAATCTTGCTGTCCCCTTGTTGGGGACAGCAGGCAGGCTGAAGAAGTACAGAGTGGCAGAGCCAACCTTCCACGACTTTCAGATCAATGAACATCCTTGCCCAGAGTGCGTCACAAGGCCAAGCAGGGACAGGGACTCGTGCTGCCCACAGTGACAGGAGAGGGCACTGCAGGTATGGTCAAGGGTGTGGACCTGCATGACGTGGCCTCCCAGGACAGTGCAGTGTCCTCTCCGTTCTCTGACTTAGATTCTCTTAGCTCTTAAGTGAGCTGTGAGTTCCTGACATCATTGCCAGGTGACCTTGTCACATGGCCAAACGCTTTCAGGTGGGGTTGAAATCTTTAACATCCAGGACAAGTTTGTATCTCCTGCCCTGAAATGCTTCCTGTTTCCCCTGGGGGACAAGCAGGGAGTGGGGGTATCATGAAGGTTGTGACATCATTCTGAGACATCTTATCTAAATCCTCCGAACAGATGTTGGTGAAAGGTGAAGGTGAGACATAAGCCTCTTAGAAGTATTGTCAAAGCTACCGTAATCTCTCCCCACATATTTAACCAGCGCACACTCCTTGTGGGTGGCTGAGCACGGCACATGTTATCAACCCTCACCAGATGCCACTCTGGACCGCCCAAGTGTAGGTGACTTTGAAACAGAGGAAGGAATCCTTTGTGCAGAGGACAATGGCGGTGTGCCTAAGCACTGAATGTTCGGAAGAAAATGTACTATCTCTCTGGAAAAATCTTATCTGGGCTTTTTTTTCCTTAAAAAAGAAAGCCAGGATCATTCCATCCCCAGATGGGTTTGGTAAGCATCTGGGGCATCGTATTCTGTGTGTGCACTCTCTGCCTTCTCAGCAGCAGGCACACACATGCATGTACTGTGAAGTGTGTGGTCTTCCTGTCCCTGAATTGTCCAGGACATAACCCTCCTAGGTGTCCAGGAGCGGAGCCTCTCATTTTCGTGAAAGCTCTGTGAGGTCGCTGCTGCATGTCAGTAGGGATGGCCCGAAAGACTCCTTTCTGAAGGATTGCTTTGAGAGCCCACAGTGACAGTGTGGAGTCTGGGTGGGCTGGGAGGGGGACAGGCTCTGGGGCCTAGGAGAGCCAAAGTCCTGTCGCCCCGACCCCCAGGCAGAATCAGCCAGTCCAGGTGTGGAATCCATGGCAGTGATGGTACTAGTTACCTGGTTGCTACTTCTAAGACCCATGGTGCCAAATTCCAGGCCAAGGATGTGGTGTAGGATGCCCATGTTCGTGTTTCTGGCTGTGGAGAATTTCAAAGAATGTGAGAGACGGCAGTGAACAGAAAAAGAGAGAGAGAGGAAGGAGGAGGCAGGATTAGGGCTTCTCAAAAAGTCAGAAATTGACGCGCCAAGCGCACAAGGCAACACCCCAAAGCTCCCATGTCCTCAAAACCAATGTGGAAATCAGTTCTTTTTTTCATTCAACAATGTCATTCTTATTTTTGTGAAATAGACAAGACTAACTTGTTCATCTTAAAACCACTTGACTGAGGCAGGAGGGGCACGGAAGAAGCTGCCTGCATTCCTTGACTCCGACTAGATGAGGCTGGAGGAGAGCATGCACCAGGGGACCCTTCACCACAGCACAGCCCAAGTGCCTGCTGAGGCCTTCCTGAGTCCCCCTTCCTTCACCATCATCACCATCACCATCATCATCATTTTAATACTAAGAGCACTTGGCACGTGTTGTGTCCTCTCAGTGGTTTGTAAGTCAACAGTACTGCATTGTTCACTGTAGGCAAGAAGATGTGCAGTGGACCTTAGGACTTACTGTTCTTGAACACCTGAAACTTGGTGTCCTGTGACCTGCATCTCTCCGGTCCCCTCCCCTGGCCATAGCACTTTCCACCTCTTTCTCTGAGTGTGCCTGTGCTAGCTCCCTTGTGGAAATGTGGTCAGAGGTGTTTGCCCTTCTGTATCTGGCTGGTTTCCCTTATGTAAGGCTCTTTCATCCGTCCCGCTGTGGTAAATGGGAGGAGTTCCTCCTTTTGTAAGCTGAGTAACATCCTACTCGTGTGTGTGTGACATTTCTTTATCCCTCATCCATCAACAGATACTTAGATTGTTTCCATATCTCAGCTAATTATGAATAATGTGACTTGAGATTCATATTTCATTTCCTTTGGATATAAACCCAGAAGTGGGATTTGGGGTTCATAGAGTGGCTCTATTTTTAATTTTTGCAGCCTCTCTCTGCCGTTTTCCATCATGGCTGTATCAGAGTGAGCAATAAAGAGGCTTCCTTCACACCCTGACCCACACCTGGTCCTCTTGGAGTTTTCTTTCTTCTGGGGGTTGTTAGTGGCCATCGTGGCAGGTGTGAGGTGATCTTCTCCCATCGTGGTTTTGATTTGCATTTCCCTGATGAGATGCTGCCCTCACTTTCCCACACTTACCGGTCATTTGAATGTCTTCTTTGGGCAAATGTCTCTTTACTTCCTTGGCCCATTTTCAATTGGGCTACTTGATATCCTGCTATTGAGTTATGGGAGTTCCTCATACATTTTGGATAAGCAAGAATAATATTATGCCACAGGTCTGGTGTTCTGATTTCTTTGCATATTAGTTTTATAATATGCAGTGAGATAAATGTGCACCTATGAGCAAACACCAGGCTTGGCCCTTGCTGTATGGTCATCCCCTGGAGTACCCACAGCACACCCGGAGCACGGGGCTATCCTCTGCTCCCAGCCCAGCTGTCTGCATGCTCTTCAAAGTCCATACATTCTGGAAAGACCCCTAGGACCTGGCTGCATGGCACAGTGGAAGGAGCTCTTGACCCCAGCTGAGCCACTGGGGTCACTGAGCCCCCGAGGGTGGGGACATGGACAAGGTGGGGCTCTGTGGGCCTCAGTTTCCTCAACTGTAAATGGACTGGCCTCCTGTCCTGCTCTTCTCTGCTATCCTAACCCCCCCTCCCTCCCCTCTAGCTCTTTCCACTTTCTCCTTTTCCTTTATTTTTCACTTAGTCTTTATTCACGGCTTTTGGAAGAACCTTGAGTAACAACAGCAACAAACCCACAAACCCTCAAGCAGAGGCAAATACAATATTGCTTTCAAGTGACCTGAGAAGTCTTGTCCTAGAGGAAGCCCAAAGCTCCTAGGAAAGGAGATGTGATGGTGGAGTTGGTTTCAAAGCCCCTTTGGGTCCAGGTCTGTATGGATCACAGAGTTGCAGACTGCAAAGGGGCCGGAAAGGGGAGAAGCTTTGAAATCCACTTCCCAGAGGCATGACAGAGATAGACAGGTGCTTCCCTCTGCCATCTCAGCTTGTCTGAGACAGAGGGACACTTGGTCCTCAGAGGTCCCATTGTCCTGGCTCCTCTACACTGAGAAGGAAGGCAGGCCGTGGGCTGTCACACAGGGAGCAGGGGACCGGCAGGATGGTCCAGAGCAGCATGTGGCCAGAGGACGGACAGGAGGGACGTCTGTGAGTGGTGGCTTGGGTGGAGTCCTACGGATGGTCCCGCTTGGGGAAGCACCCACATTGACAGGAAGCCTCCATGCCCCAGGCTGTGACAGCCACACATGTTAGTGAAGAATGGGAGAGGAGGGCCAGCAGGAGGGGACCCCTGTCTTGCCCAGGCAGGGACCCAGGTGTCATTTCCCACAAATCCAGGTGAAAGTCACATCTTGCCCTCTGCATTTTTCAACTGTGTGAACATCATCAGTCCCCAAAACATCACGTGTTCCCCTTTCAGGGAGTGCACGTCCCAGACATTGCCTTGGCCGGCACCCTTCGCCCTGGCTAGTGTGACGCTGTCCTGGCTGCCCACAGACACGGTCCACAGGTGTCACAGGAGTCGGTGACAAGAATGATGGGTGAAGTTATATGGTGGTTAAAATGAGTCAATTATACATTTCTTGAAACTCTAATTAAGAATCCCTTAATGAATGTCTCATTTTGATCATTCTTAGGGCATTGATACAAATGAAAAACATTTTGTGAAAACTCAGTGATGCGTCAGCAATTATTTTTAATTCTCACTTGAATGAATTTTAATCAGTGATGCTATTATAGGACCATGTAGCTGAGATCATTCACCTCACTGTAAGGGAGATGCACTTATTTATAGGGTCATGGACCTCATTACCGTTACATTCAGACAAGCAAAGAAATAAAGAAAAATCCTCCTTTGAGCAGGGAGCAGAGGCCCAGAGGAGCAGGTTCGCTTAAAGAAATGTCCAGAGGTGACAGGGCAGAGCTCATTACTGCAGACTGTCCTGAGACGGCTCGGCTCATGGCCCCCCTGCACGGAGGCTGGGCCGGGGGTGGTGTGCACTTGTCAGTTTCCTAAGGGAAATGCAGTACCTGCAGCAGTGCACCAAGCGTCCCTCACAGTGGATCGTCACCAGCCGAGCACACTGTGTGAACACAGCAAGGTCGCAGCTGTGGAACCCAGGGCACCCGGCTCCCTGTGTCCTCGCCTGCCATTGCCATCCCAGCTTCCACCATCTTCCGTTTTTATACCTTTCCCGTCGCTTTGGCTGTTTTCTTTTTCTGACTTTATATCACAATAACTGTAAGGCCTATTCCCGTCTTAGATGTCGCCTGCCCGCTGTGAGATTAACCCGTGTTGCTTTGCGTAGTGCTAGATTGTCATTTCCGCGCGGAGCACACACACGCTGAGGTCTCTTTATTCATCCCACGGTGGATGGACAATGGGGCGCTTTCCAGTTTGGGGCTCTTGTGACTTGCACTGTCCTGAGCATCTGGCTCTGGCTTCTTCTCTAGGCACCTCCCCTGCTGGTGGCTGGAAGATGGCCCGTGACATCACAGAGCTGTGGTTCCGAGTCACAGCTGCTCCGTGTACCTGCCCCGCGGGAACTCCACGCAGCTGCCCGCCACGCCACTGAAGATGCAACCCAGTCGCTGCTGGTTCTTTCCCCCACCCAGGCTCAGGACGCTCACTGACTTCCCCTTTCCTCTGGTTACCCTTGCTGCCTACAAGTGCCCCAACTTACTGCTTCCAAAGCACAGCAATTTGAATATGCTCACAGGAATTCAGACTGGGGAGTGGGGAAATCTCATCCTGAGGTCCAGGAGTCTGGACCTCAGATGGGGAGACTCAAGGTTGGGGGACTCCATGGCGGGGGCTGGCGGCATCTACAGACATCTGGTGTCCAGCCAGGGTGACCCACATCTAAGACTGATGACCAGTGCCCACCCATGACCTCCACACCTCGCTTCTTCACAGCCTGGTGGCCGTACAAGGGTCTGGCTTCTCTCCTGGCTGCCTGGGTCCCTGCTGAGTCCTGGGGAGCATAGACAGGAAGCCTCACTAATCAGTGCCCAGCCTGGGTGTGGCAGGTCACTTGAGCCATGCTGTACTGCACAAAGCGGCCCTCAGCCTGCCCACATTCCAGGGATGGAGTTAGGCCCCATTCGTAAGGTGAAGGTCACCTTGTGGGACAGTGGGTGGCTGATACTGGCATGCCTCTTGGGAAACACTGTCCACAGCCTGGAATCTTCAAGGTAGACCCTGACCTGTCTTTCTCCTTGGCTCCAGATGCTGTCATACCTCTCCTGGACTGTGGATGCTTCCCAGTGCTGTCACCTGGAGTGGGGGACCTGGCTAGTGTTGATGTTGATGGTGGTGCCATTATGATCCGGGACACATCGAATGTGAATGGCACTGGGCTGGGCTCAGCCTGGTGCAGGGGCTCCAGTGCCAATGCACTACCGGCCTCCCACACACAGCAGGCTGTGGTGCAGGAACGAGCAGCTCCAGCTGATGGCAGTGTGTGAGGCTGTGTCTGCTCACACGCCCTGTGCTGGGCTCTGCTGATCCTTACCACAGTCCCCTGGAGGGAGATCTTTGCTCCCTCCCCTGGAGGGAGGCTTTGCTGTCTGATGACAGAGGCAAAGGATAGCGGTGGGGCTCCTGGGGTTGTGAGTGCCCTGCCCAGCAGTGATAGGGATGTCCATCACCAAGCCCAGAACAGCAATAGGCCCTGCTCCTGGGTGTGGAGGCAGGGACCCAGTGCCAGTGGCAGGAGCTTGGAGCTTGGGGGGATGGTACACTGTGTCCCCCCCATCCCATAATAGGGGCTGCTAATGACGGCGTGTCTCTGTGTCCACTCCCTCCTTGTCTCTCCTCTTCATTCCTGTTCCTCTCTGTCATTGGCATCTGAGTCATCATGGAGCTCTATCGCTCACTTCTGAGGGCCAATCTGAGATGGCCCCAAGCACAATCAAAGAGAAGTTGTTGGCCGCCCAGTGTCTTCTTCACCAAGTTGTTGACCACTTTCTGGCCCGAGTCCAGGTGGATCTGGCTGGAGGATGGGCGTCTCCAGGAGGCAGGGCATAGTCCCTCTGAGAATCAGAGCAGGAGCCTCAGGGGCCATGTCGCTATGGCTTCTCCCCTCTGCAGATGCCCTGCAGTCTCCTGCATTGGCCAGACAGTGGCTCGCGGGGGGGTGGGAGTGACGGAGAAGCACCCGGAGCCCCTTGTGCCAGGGTTAATGGGAAGTAGGTCTGGGGCCAGCCGGGGCCAGCCAGGACCTGCCATACTGGAGGACGCAGTCAGAAGCTCTGGGCAGACCCCAGGCCTCAAGGCGACACCAAAGTAGCGGAGCGGGAGCCAGTGGCCCATCGCCTGCATCTCTCAATGGATGAACTCATCTCGCCAGGCCCCATGCCGCCAGAACAGAGGCTGTTTACAGCCGAGAGCCCAATCAATCACTTATTCATACCGTTTGAAGATTACGGCTGCTCATTTGCTGCTTCCAGTCTGACTCGTCATGGCGCGTCTTGCGGGAGACATCTGCGCAGCTGTGTTACAGTCATCAGTTCCTTCTCCATGGCAACAGCCTGGGAGGAGAAACCCCACCAGCCGCGCTCACGAGTGGGATGCGAGCTCCCACCTGAGCCCACCGCCCCAGCAGCTGTGGGCCTGGGGCTCTTCACCAGCACCTTCCTGCCTGCCAGCCTGGGCTCATAATCATGGCGGACAGGCTGCAGGCCATTTGTCACCAGCAGGGCAGAAGCACTTGACTGTCACTTCTCGACAGGGCCCTCTTCCCCTTCCTGGGTGATAAGATTGAATCTAAGGGGCCTGTTAGCGTCAGTCTCCATGTACTGTCTACTCACAAGTGTTATTAATCAGGCAGTTGCTTCCAGCCCATCCAGCTGGAGGAGGAGGGGCGTGGAGAGGCCGGCTGCCTGGTGGGGGCCAGGAAAGTGGGGGCCGAAGCCCCTTAGAGAAAGTCACGTGCACACTAGGAGGAGGGGAGTGGCATGGTGGGTGGCCGTGGGGTCTCTTCTTCCTGCTGCACCCACATTCTGGGCATCTGCAGGGAGCTGGCAGGGCCCTGCTGAACCTCCCCATGGCTCCAGGAAGGGCTGGAGCTCTGCAGCTCTGCAGCCTTGCCCCCCTCCCGCAGAGGTCCCGTGTGCCCTGGGCCTCACCTTCCAGTCAGGAGAATGCTCTTTGGCGGGGATCTCCTTCTGGACACCGTGGGTGAAAGAGACACAGCTAAGGGCAGCGTCTCACGACTGCCCCCTTCCTGCAGGCCAATCCCCTCCTGGGGACCCCAGAAGCCCCTCTGGGTGCCAGGCTCCAGATGCCTCCTGTCCTGTATCCAAGTCACAGCTCACTGGCAGCAATGGCGGATCACAGAGTCTGATGCTCTCTTGAGCAGAAATGCCGCCTCTGGTGTTCACTTCATCCCATTTGGAAAACTCCATTCCTTCAGCAAGAGGTTGCTGGCACCCAGAGTTGATGTTTTATTTTGACTCAGCCCCTTGCAATGATTGCCAGGGCGGCGGCAGCTACTTGACATCCCCGAGTCCCTTCCGATATTAATCACTGTAAATCTGGAATAATCTCTACAAACATATTTTGTTCCCTACAAATATATTTGCACCGACTTTCTCTAATAAATCTTATGTCAGACAGGCTATTGTCTCTCTTTGCACACCATCTCCCAGCTGAAATATTTAAACAATATATGAGCAATAATAAAACTCGCTGGCTGCAGTCACTTTGGGTTTAGGGAAACAGGCCACAATAGGTAACAGATTTATTGCACACAGAGCACCCCACATGGGGCTGTGTTTTTCCCTCTATTGGATTTGTTTCTCCAGCCTTAAAAGTCAATGAAGAAATCCATGTTTGTCTCTGACTTCATGTAGGAAGGGAGAAACGCTATTCCTTCTAATGAGAAAGGATAGAAAGCAACCTCAGAGAGAGAAGGGAGCCCTGTCTGAGCCGCCCCACCTGTCCTACAGGTGCCGGGGCGCTGTGCGTTTGTGGGGCCCTACCCAGCCTCCCGACCTCATGACCGTCCGTGCGCCATGCCATCAGCTGCTCCTGCCTCCCCAAATCCCCTTCCCCCACTGTGGTGGTGGCTTGAGAGGGAGCAATCAGGGTGAGAAGAAGGGACCTTGATGAGCTGCTCCTGGAAGAGCAAGGAGTGGTTGCAGGCAATTTTCAAAAGCTCTTTTGCCTGGGAATTCAAAAGATAAGTTAAGACCTTTATTCTCTCTAAATCGTTTCCTCTTGATCACCCTGGGAAATACGTACTGGTGACACTAGAGCTCGGCCTCTCTAATAAGCAAGGCCCCTTCAGGGTGCAGGTGGAGAACAGGTGGGGAGGAACTGGGGTTGCGGGTCGGTAGGAATACAGAGGCAATGGGGGCCTGGGGAACCCTGGTCACTCCCGGGGGGACGGGAGGTGGGTGAAGGTGCGGATGGTTGGAGCAGTGGTGGCGAACCTATGGCACCTGTGCGGCTGCAGGCTGTTTGGATCACTGAAAGCTCCAAAAGGTTCACCATCACTGGCTTAGAGGCCCAGGCTCGGGCCCCACAGGGGGTGGCGGTGTGCGTCTCTGTGAAGTGCCGGTGTCATTAACGATTGTCCTTGCAGCCCTCAGCAGGAGGTGCAGGGCTGTGCAGGTGGGCATGTCGGAAGGTCAGGCGCTGTCCCTTTTCCATATGTTCTCCTGCAGGTAACGATGTCAGTCCACAGGATCACCCGGGATGAGTCATGTGTGTGGAAATGAAAGGAAAATGGAGAGCAGCCCAGGAATGAGCTTCTGGGTCCTCCACAGGCCATCTGTGCTGTGTGTGACAGTAACTGCTGGAAATGCTGCAGGTGACCATTGTGCCTGGAGCCATTTCCTGGGGAAGGTCCAGCTACAGAAAGGTGGTCCATTGCCCTGTGCCTGTCCCAGGGTGGGGCTCCTGCGGGGAGAGCACTTGGCGGGAGAGCAGGATGCAAAGCAAGTGGCCAGGGGGTGTGGTGCTCAGAACGACCCTTTGTCATGGGTGAGTGTGGTTGTGGCCCCTGGCTCTCTGGTTGTGGCTTTACTCAGGGCCTGTTTTATCTCACACACACCCACACCCCCTTGCAAGTCTCAGAACCAGGGGTGGATGTGAAGCGTGTTGTGGGTTTGCAGCCCAGGGAAAGCTGCCACAGTTTCCACGGGAGGAGAATCCATGCATCACAGCCAAGAGCTGAGGGATGATGGCCAGGACCTGAGAGGGGCTCTCAGGCCGTCCCAGATGTCCAGCTGTGAAGACACCTGCATAAGACCGAGGTGAGGGGTGCAGGCAAGATGGGATGGGGCTGGGCCAGAGACCTGGAGGTCAAACTGAGGCAAGGAGCCCAAGTAGGCGCTCTGGAGCGGAGCTGGGGGTGAGTTCCTGCAGAGCGCTGCCCTGGTTGGTGCCCCTGGAAGGCTCAGTTCCCTCAGCCTGAATGGGGACATGGTTGAAAAGCCAAGAGAATGGTACCCAAGGACCTTACGATGCTCGGCCTCACAGAAGGCTGGGCGTAGAGGAGACCGGTCCCCCATCAGGCCTCCCGGCTGAGTGAGGCTGGGGCTGGGATGCTCTCCACCGACCAAATCAAGACCCCAAGCTCTCAGTAGGGGTGACTGGAGAGCCCTGCTCTCTTATCTGTGTACTTGGCCAAAGAAGACTGGGGCCCAGGGGGCAGGCAGGCCTCCAGCACCCCAGCAAGCCCTTTGGAAGTTCAGACCCCTTGGGGACCTCTGCAGCTCCACTGTCCTTGGCTTTCTTCCTCTGGCTTTCTACAGCCTGTGAAGTTCTTGGTGTCAGAAATGGAGGTGGGGCAGGAGGAGCCAGAGCGCCCAGGGACACAGATTCTGGGGTCCCTTGGAAGAGGGGCCACATCTGTGGCCATGCCTCTCTGCAGGAGAGTGACACCGGGGTGGGGGGGGCAGTGTCCGGCCCACAGGGAACTCACAACAGCCTGGTTCATGGTGGTCTCCTTCCTACTGTCCCATGAGCCACAACTCTACATACTGACCCTGCAGGGCAGATTCCTGTGTGCCACTCAGTCCAGGGACATCGAATTCAGGGCCTTTGTGCAGCTGCTTCTTCCCCATCACCCATGGCAGAAAATGCAGTGACTGGTCTTCAAATCTCAACCATGAGAGCCAATGGCATCGTCCTGGGACCTTCAGAAGAATGCGCAGTACCCGTGTGGTCACTCTGGCCGGCTCTGTGTCCCCTGTGTTCCGGGTCCTGGCTGGTCACTGTCTGGGCTCTGACCACTTCCCAGCCACGTTTTCTGTTCACAGAAACCCCCCCACCTCATGTGTCTCCACAGCCCTCATCCACACATCCGCCTGTGCAGGTTGGGTTCCGGTGCAGATTAATGGCCCATGCTTGCTGGCATGATTATTTCTAATAGGCTGATTTGAGAAATAAGCTATTAATCGCTGTCACCTACTGGGCTAACATCATCTCTCTGCTGCAGGAAGCCTGGCATCTGCTGCTTGCATGCTTCACATGCTCCCAGGGAAAGCTCGTGCCTGGCAGCTACTTTGCACATCGCTGGGTGGTGTTGGCCAGAGGGGTGGTGTGCATCCAGGCAAGGGGCCACAGGCTTGCCCTGCCTCTTCCACCTCCCTCTGCCTCATGTTCCTGTTTGTTTTCCTCCAAATCTTTCTGGAGACACAATCCAGAGTACTCTAAAGAGCAAGGGAGTAAGAGTCAGGAAGCCTAGATTTAAATTCTGGCTCACCCCCCATGTTAGGTAGAAGAGATTCTGCCATTATCGCATTCTGGCTGCCTTGCTTTTCTACCTGGGAAATGAGTTATTAGTGCCTCCCTTCTAGGAGATGTTGAAGGATATGTGCAAGACAGACGACGTGCCCATGGCCATGCTCTTCCCAGGTGGTCACCCTGCACCATTCCTGAACACACTTCCCACATCTCCGAGGACCTGCTGCTTCCTGTCCTCCCCAGAGGGTGGTGTAGCTCAGCCCCCAGACACTGGGGGCAGGTGTGAGCACGGTGGCCTCTCCTTGGCTACTCTTTTCTTCCTCCTTTTCCTCCTCACTAAGTGCCCAGGAAGTGCTCCTCTGTCCTTCAGAAATACGACAACATTCTTGGCTGTGCTTCCAGGATCTGAAAGCTAAGATGTATCTTAGGGTGAGTTGTGCGGTCACTGGAGAGGTTTTGCTATCTGGAAGGGCCGGTGTCAAATGTCTGCTTGACAGGAGACCTGGAGAGATGGCCGTGGTCAGTGGTGAAGAAGGAAGAGCAAGAACTCAGGGGGGTAGGCTAAGGTGATGGGGGAAACCAGACAAACTGGAGATAGTGAAATCTCTAAATCAATTAGAGGGGACTCTGTTTGCATAGCAGAGACTGGTAATGCTCTCTCTGGTCCCTTACTGCTTACAAAAGATTTAATGGTCTAAGAATTGGCCCACCTGTCCATCCACCACCTCTTCAGTCATTCACCTATACATTCATCCACTCAATACTCCAATTTATTTATTTATCCATTCAATTTATCCACTCATCTACCAATTTATCCTCCAACCTCCAATTATCCATCCATCCGTCCATTTGTTGGTGAAGAAAAATAATTTTTCTTCCAGCTTATTGAGTCTATATTTGGAATGGATTTCTGTAACAAAAGATAGGTTAACAAGATAAAAACAAACAAATTTTTAACCTGCATATTTCATATATGCATGAGAGATACCTAGGGAATAATGGCACCCTAGGAGTGGCTTTGAATTCCAGCTCATGCAGCATCTTCAACAAAGAACAGCAAATTCTTAGAGAAGTAACAAGATGACAGAAAGGGACATTGAGTCTCTAGGGGCAGCCACTCGGGGGGAGGTTCATTAGGAAACTTGTTAGTGTACAGTCCTCAGATGCATCTTCTCCAGGCGATAGGGATCTAATGTTGTCTTCAGTGGTTAGCCTTAGTTCTCCCTGGAGGAGGGGTGGGCAGGACACTTTTTGTTTTTGTAAATTTGTATCCTGCTTTTATGCAAATAGAGGAGTGCAGAGAGGTTTCCCACACTTGCTTCTTAATTGTCTTCACCTCAACAATCCTTCATATTTTGTGACATTAGAATATTCTAGTCTTCCACACATGACATTCACCACTTCCTCCTCCAACTAACTATCCATTCATCCACCCATCCATCCATCCATCCATCCTTTCCATCCCTCCATCCATCTATCCAACCTTCTATCCAGTCATCCATCCATCCATCCTTCTATCCATCC
>NW_004624818.1:5821134-5872163 GCF_000247695.1 Heterocephalus glaber
TCCATCCATCCATCCATCCTTTCCATCCCTCCATCCATCTATCCACCCTTCTTTCTATCCATCCATCCAGCCATCAGTGTATGCGTGCACATATACATATGGTAGCCTCACTCTGTACCAAGCAGTGTCATGGGGATGCAGAGATAAGTACAACATCCTCCGATCTTTATCGCACAGAAGGAAACCTGACTGTCAGCAGCAAACACGGTCAGTGCCATGGGCTCAGAGGAAAGAAAGCAACTGGTGTCCATACAGGAACTGAAGATGTCCATTCAATTGGGCCCTGGAGACCTCTGGAAGCTGACCCAGAAGAGCAATGAGGGTGAGAAACCTGGACAGTGCCAGGCACGTGTCCTGGCAGCCCATCCATCCCGTGGAAGCAGCCGAGCTCCTGGGCTGGAGCTGGTGCACCTGGGGTTGCTGCACTGTCAGGCAGCTGTGGGGGGCCCTTGTGCTTGCAGCCTTGTACCCTGTTCATGGCTGAGCTGCGCCAGGAGGGGCTGAGTCTTGCTGGGCCTGGCAGAGGGTGCAGTCTCTCAGGAGCTGGAGGTGTGGTGGAAAGGTTTTGGATTCTGCAGGGCGGATGTTTTGGCTGCCCGACCAACACCGAAGCTCGAAGCAGCCTCTTGTGGCCGGGCTTGCTGGGGGCCCACGGGGACACGGAGCCCACTGGGGCCTGGATGCTGCTCAGGGCTCGTGGGGCAGATCAAGGAGGAGCCTTCACAGAGAGCAAGTGGGACCGCAGAGACAGCCGAGGTGTACCGAGCCCTTCTGGCCCCTGCTGGAAGCGTGGAGACGCCCCGAGACTGCTTCGGGTGAGGATGGGATACACACACGGGCTGAGCAGGCTTCCGGATGTCACCGGCTGGGCTGGCAGGAGCCACACCCAAAACCTGGCATGTTGGGAGCAATGCTACGTAATTCTAGGGAAGAATCATTCAAGTAGGCCTAGTTCTCCTGCCTACAGCCCAGCTAGGACATTCCAGACATAACTGCATTTTGGCCTGGGTCACAACTGAGACCTCAGTGATCCCCAGATGCTGCAGTCTCCAGGACAAGACCACACCTTCGGGAGACACCCTGGGAGGAACCAAATCTCCATCTGCATAGTTCCTCATTGTTCTTAGATTTCCACTGCCCCCCAGTCTTTTTACACCTTGTTTATCCCACTGTGAAGTACTGAACTCTGCATTTCACTTGTTACCTCTGTTTCCCCGCGTCCTGAATAAAAGGCCCTGCAAGCTGGGGGGCTTTTGTCTTTGCTGCCCAGAGCAGCGCTGATCAGACCCGAAGCTCAGCTTCTTCTCAGTCTCATTTTTCTACCTTTCCTGTAATTCGCCTTGTGCTGCCGTGGCTCGCAGGAGACCAGGACTCACTGCAGAGGTTCTGGTAACGTCCCCTTCCCCTGTTCCCTACACCGGAGGCCAGGTCCATGTGCACTCGCCGCCTGCTTGGCCCTCCTCACCTGAAGCTCCCTTGGCTGCTGCAGATCAGCCTGGGCTCCAGGCTGGGCTTTCTTTTCGGAAGTTGGCAGCACGAAGGAGACACAAGCCCACCATGGATGGTGGGCTCACTCCCGCCTCCTCCCCACTTCCTGGGCCCTGCCCCTCCCGGTGGAAAACACCACTTCAGCACGTCGGGGGCCGAGCACAGAGTTTGTGGCTTCTCTGGGAAACCGAAGAGGACAGAGGTGGGCAGTGAGGGCTGCGGGAGGCCAGCTGGCTCAGTGGCATGGTGCTCCAGGCAGGTGGGGCCTCGAGCAGCGCAGCCCTGGCGCTGAGGGGTGCTGAGAGGTCCCTCGACACACCGGCACAGCAGCAGGGACTCATTATCGATTTTCCCCAGCCGTTTGTTATCAGTAAATGAAGCTGCTGGCATTTGTCCAGGTCCACACTGCGTGCTGATTCCATTCAGATCCGACAGAAACTTGCTTGGCTGCGCACGCTGTCCTCTAGATTTCTCCTTGTTGTCCTGCCCTGGGTGACGCAGGTGTTGCTGCTGAGGACGCTCGCCGTCCCCGGATGGCCCTGTAAGGCTGGTTCATCAGGCCAAGTGGCCACTGGGGTGCTGCAGGCTGATGCCCCCAGGGAGCCACTGTCATCGAAGGGGTCGGGGGCCTGGGGTGGGCACCCTTGCAGATAGGACTGCGAAGGGTGTGGGGTGGGGAGACCTGGACCCGGGACAGAGAGGCGATGCCTGATGCCTGGCTCCCAGCTGTGCGTGTGTTGGGCATCCCCACTGGGGGCGTGGACACGGCACATCCTCCAGCCCAGGGCCATGGACAGGCACTGGGCCTTGGCCGCCACCGATGTCCACTCCCAAGCCCCGGCTGTGCTGATTCATCCCTTCTGGTCTTCCGAGCTCACCTGCAAGTGGTCAGGGACCCCCACACTCTTGGTTCCCCGGACCCCACTTTGCTCACCTGCTGTACACATCCGCCTCCAGCCCCTCCCCTGGGACACAGATGGGGCCTTTGGCCCTCAGCTTCCAAGGATGTCACCAGATTGGAGTAGCTCGTCCTCCCGGGGCCAGGTGTCCACCAGCAGGACTGAGTGGGGTGGTAGACCTTGAAGGAGGCGGCCAAGAGTCCCGCCCAGGGTCCATGTCCTGCTGAACCCCGAGGACTGTGAACACTGTGAAGTCTTCTTGAGTGAGAGCACATCGCGGGCACAATGGGCCTTAAAGAAGAGAGCCCGCCTGTCCGGGTGCCCTGGAAGGGACGGTCTTCTGGGCCTGAGATTCAGAGCACAAATGGGTAGGATGTCCCTGACCTGGGGGGGGGTGACCACATGCAGGGGACACATGGCCCTAGAGAGTGGACCATGAGCATGGGACCCTGAGCAGAGCCGTCACTCTGAGCCTCTTGGATCTGCCAAGTGACAGTCACTTGTGGTGCAGTGGTGGGTGACAGATGGGCGAGAGGTCACCCGTGTGTGGAGTGTGGTGAATGCCTGCCCACCTCCCATGGCCGGACATGTCCTGGGACAGAAATCCAGCCACCCCAACACTCCCCAGAGCCTCCCTGGCCAAGGATCATGTGCTCGTGCCCTGGAGGAGACCTAGGGGCCCCCAGCCTCCACCTGACCTTCAAGCCACCCAGAGACCATCTTGGAGCCCAGGACTGCTGGCCTGCTGCAGCCCTGGATGCTCACCTCATGCCTTTTCCGGCCCTATTACCCCACCCCGAGTCTGCTGTGCCATCGGAGCTGTGGTCTGTCATGGCCCGCCCTTCCTGGAGCCTGGCCTCCCTGGCTCTCTCCAGTGGCTCTGCTTGTGGCAGCACAGTGGCAAGTGGGACTCAGCCTGCAGTGTTGTCCTTAGCCGCCATGCCGGGTGGCTGCTGCCTGGCGTCTCTCATCGCGACTGTGGGCTTGAGATTCCTCCTGGCTTTCTCAGCAAAGCATCTCTGCTCATTGTGTTTTTGAGATATGAACCCAGCAGCCAAAGGGACCACTTATTAATTCAGCTGTTGTTCATACCCTGAGCACTGCTCGTGGCCCCAAGAAACAGCACAGAGCAAATCAAAGTCCCTGTGGTCACAGAGTTTGAATTCCAGTGGAAAACGACAAATAGTCAACAAAGCAAGTGAGCAAACATATGGAGGGTTTGGACTGCTGAAAAGTGCTGTGGATAAAGACAACAGGGGAAGAACAGGAAGTGGCTTTGGGAAGGGGGATGAGGAAGGACCTGCAGAGCTTTAGATGGCCTGTGGGCATCTAGGGAAGAGGCTTCAAGGCAGCAAGTACAAAGGTCCTGGGGTGGACGTGCATCTGCAGCACAGAGACCAAGTCGTGTGGAGAAGGAGTTCAGAGGGTTACAGGGAGCGGGACAGGCTGCATTGCAGGGGCAACGCTGGTCACTTAGGACTTCAGCTCTTGCTGGCTAAGTTGAGACGCTTCTGGATAGTTTGGCAGGAAGGCTGCATCCTTGTCCTCACGTTCGCCCTCCGCCGACGTGCAGAGTGCTCGCTCTAGCTGGTATGGTGTCCAGCACTCAGCACTTGCTGCCGGTGAATTATTTATGGGTGTCTACTGCTTCCCTTGGAGTGCATAGCTCTGGGAGGGGAGACTGATGTCCAGCTCCTTTCCCACACGAACCAGGCACAGGGTCCGGTGCTCCGGGGCGGTTCGGGGAGGGCTGGGCACGCTCAGCTACCACAGCGCCACAGAGCAGCTTCCGGGCCCAGGTCTCCTGGAGCCACAGGTGTCACCGATGCTATGGAGGCCGGGAGGGCCTCGGGCCCCAAGAGCGCTGGTTCTGTTTTCCAAAGGAGAAACTGCATCCTTTGGTCCGTCCGGGACAGAGATGAGGACCACGGCGGCCTCACAGCCCTGCAGCGGGAAAACGCACACCCCCCTTCCGGTGGATTTGCCCAGAGGCCTCTGAGGTTGCTGGGGCCCAGGCGGCGGGCTGGGGCCGTGTGCACCGTGCGTCGGCACAGATGCAGTTCAGCCCGATGACAGGAAACGGGCACCACAGCTGCAGTCTGTTCATGAACAGACAGCAGCACCCGCACGGGCACCGGGTCGGCGGGCACAAGCTGAGAGGGCAAGGGGATTTCCTAGGCAGGCTTCCGGGTCAGTGGTCAGAGGCGGAGTCCACGCCGCGTCCACCTGGACTCCTGCGGATCCTCAGCTGCTC
Organism: Heterocephalus glaber; assembly: GCF_000247695.1. The sequence continues at coordinate 5,825,776 of NW_004624818.1, forward strand.
AGCCTGAGGAACAGGAAGCCGCAGACAAGACAACCCGGGCCTAGAAGCTCCCTGGAGAGTCGGCGGTGTGAGTCTGTGTCGAAGGCTGAAGAAACGAGAGTGCGACTCCACAGGACGCAGCAGCCCCAAGATGCGACTGCTCAAGCAGCACGCAGCTTGTCGCCCGCGAGCCACCTTCCTCTTCCTCCTTCTTCCAGCGTCCTGCGTCCGAGCTGCAAGCCCATTGGATGGTGCTGCCCATGACAGAATGAGTCCTCCGCCTCATTTGCTGGCCCACTTGCCAGTCATCTCTGGAACCACCCCAAGGCATCTCGGAGAAGCGCGCCTTCTTAATGTGCTCAGCGTCCTCGGATCCAGTGGATTAACCGTGACACACGGACCTCGCTGAGGACTGGCACACGGTGCTTCTGTGAACACCACCGGACACGCGCACGGGAGCCGAGGCGCGTGAGGTGCTCTCTAGACCTGGCCTCTGGATGCAGCCGAGACCCGATTAACGTGAGACACGGGAGGCTTTTAAGGAAGCAGAAAGAGCGTGCTCCAGAATAAGGGTAGGGAGCATAGCATAGGAAGGGCCTGCGGCGTGAGGCTTACGGTACTCTGTGAGGTCCCCATGGCTGTGCAGTCACCGCTGATGTGAAGGTCCCAACTCCGCGCTTAACCCACGTGCAGGCTCTGTGCTGCGGTGGGGCGCGGAGCAGAGAGCTGCTAGGGGTGCAGGCTGCACTTCCGGTCCCAGTTCCTGGAGAAACTACGCCAGGGGAGCGGGGAAGAAAGCAGGAAGAAAAGAAGGGAGAAGGGAGGGAGGGCAGGAAAACACTCCTGTAGGATTTCCCAGGGCACCAGGAGGAAGGTTCGCTGAGGACAGCGCATCGCAGGGGCGCTCTGTGCCTTTGGTCCCTGTCCCTGAGCTGATTGGACTCCGAGTGGCTGCCTCCTCCGGCCCAGCTCTCTGGAGGTTTGCTTCCCTCAGGTGGGAAGGAACCTCTGAGCGTGTGTGCAGGAGAGGATGGCCTGGACCCCTGAGGCCACGAAGGTGGGTGCCCCGAGGCCAGGCCAGGCTGGGTTCTGACAGTTGCCACCGTGGGGACGATACAGAATGGCGGAGGATGCAGGACCGGAAGAAAGCAGCGATGTCGTGAGAGTTTGTTTCTTCTCGGGTGTAAACAGGCTGAGGGAGTCAGTCTGGGGAGCTGGAAGTTGCTGTGAGCAGAAGAGGACCCTGGGACACCAGCCCTGGGCTGTGCAGAGGGACGCCTGCCCCAGGAGGGCAGGAAGAGTCCGGGGCGCCCAGCCACACCTGCTTGAAGCTGCTGCTGTGGCCGGAGGAGGCCGGGAAGAGCAGGGTCCTCACAGGAGGGACCAGGGCAGGCACGAAGGCCTGTGGGAAGGCTGGGCACCGGTGTCTGGGCCGTGGGAGGCTGCGACAGCCTCAGCCCGCTGCCCTCGGACCGCGAGGGGCTCCCCAGAGCTGCCTCCGGTCACTTCCTGTTTCCCATGGCAAGTTGAAGACAGCAGCAGGGGACTGCGCCAGCCACGAGACTCCAGTCAGGGCGGTGGCAGGTCGGTAGGGCTGGGGGCGCGGATGTCGGGGTGAAGGGCCCTCGCTCAGGGACACACGGAGCTTCTGCAGCTGGGTTCCGGGTCAGCTCACCGGCTTGTGGCTGTGCAGGGCCCAGGCCTGAGCCTCGCTCCCCTTGGGCCCACGCACTGCTGTCACCCTCCTGTCCCCCTGCCTGCCGCCAGCCCCCTCCCCTCTGTCCCCGGCTCCGGGCACACCGGCACTTTCCTCACTGATGACTGGATTTCCTGGACGGAGCTCTGTCGTATTCTGTGGCTCTGTGGTCTCAGGATTGTCCTGGAGATGTTCATCCACCACCTGCCAGGGCTCCCTGAGGCCCTAATAAGCATCAGGTGCTGTTCTAGCGGTGGAGAGGCAAGACCCAGGAGACTCTGTCCTCCTGTCCTCGCTTTCTGGGGACAGGGACAGCATCCCAGGAACGTGGGGTCAGGCACAGTGCTCAGCATGGCGCATGTGCACATCCGCTCTGGGCACGTGGGTTGAGGATAGACCGCGGCGATGCCTCAGTTACCGAACAGCTCCAAGCTCGCACTCCCCACGACTCCAACAGCCAAGTTAAAAAGAAATCTGCTCTGCCTTCCTAACTTTGCTTGGTAGTCAACTGAAACTCTGACTTGGAAAGACTGGTAGGGCCAAGAATGAGTCGCATGCCGTGTCTCAGCGCTGCACACAGGCGACGCTGCGGTCTGAGCACGGCTCTCACCCGATGACACTCAGTGCTGGTGTTGGTGCGTTCAAACGCTTGTGGTCGTGCTCTGTTTTTGTGCTTTATTTGTGTAAAATATCGTAACCATGGCTGCAAAGAAAGTTAGTGGTAACAGCAGTAAAGCTAAGAGGAAGCTGTGAGAACCATGATTGAGTTAAAGAAGGCTTTGCGAAATCTGTTAAAGTCCTGGAAAAATGAATTTATAAGTGTAATTTTGGGCCTCAGAACCAATTATTTGGTTTTCTGTTATTTCTTACGGGAAATATATGTTCAGTTCTTAGACTTTTCAGTGATCGAACAGGAATTAGGAACAAATTGAGTTTGACAACTGAGGTATCACTGTATATTCTGTATTATGTGAATCACACACAAATTAAATATGTAATAAATTAATATTGCACATGATGGTCATGGACCACACAGCAGTGTTTCAGTCCCAGGCGCAAATGTAGGTGTGGTCCTGTCCGAAGTGAAGGGAAATTCCTGCCGTGCACGGGAGCAGGGTGACAAACGGGCTTGTTCCCGGCCCCACACTCCCCATGCCTGGCTCTTCCTCCTGGGCTCCTGCTCCTGCTCCTTACACAAACACGAAGCGCTTTACAGGTTCTGTGAAACTGTTCCCTGTTGCACCCAGCAGCCTCCCACAGCCTTGTGGGGAGATGGTCCTGGCCCGGGGACATCCGCCTTGGGGCACCCAAGGACAGAGTCATCGCCATGTGTTTCTTGGAAGGTGCTCCTGTTGGGGCACCTGTGACTGTGTGTGCACTTGTATATGGATGTGTGTGCGTTATGTGTAAAATAATAACATGTGTTCCATAACTCAGTATCGTAACAGTGTAGCATTGTGCATATATATGTAACACAGTGTCACCCTGCCTCACGAGCTTAACTCTTTCCACAATTCTGGTCGCAAACCAAATTGGAAGAAAACGGAATCCAATTCAGTGTTCAGGTTCAATGTTGACCTTATGGGAAATTTGATTTGGTTCTCATCCAGTTTGGTTTGCTGCCAGAATCATGGAGAGAATTAAGTTCGTGAACCGAGGTGCCATTGTATGGTGCATAATATATAAATAGTTAAACCCTAATGAAGGAAACATTAATAATTTGATATCACATAAGTGTCCACATATTGTATGTAATGTAACCCATACTATCGCATTATATCCTAACTAAATAGACCACTTCGGGAGCCTCACCGGAGCTCCCCACCCTGGCCCTCAGATTGACGGCTTTGCCTGACTGAGCAGTGTGACACAGGCGCCCTGAGCTGGGGCTCCTGGCAGCCCTTCCGGGAGAGCAAGGCGGCCCCTACTGGCCCGGGGCACTAAGACCCCAGGTAGCAAGCTTGTCCCAGCTGAGCTGCAGGGCCAAGCACTGTGGCAGAACCAGGCACAACACGCCTCAGAAACGCATGCCCCGCCACCTGAAGCCAGGGCCCCTCCGTGCAGACGTCCCAGTGGGTCACTGCCTGAGCAGAGTGCCTGGTCCTGGGTCCCTGGGTGAGAGCCCTGTGCTCTCCCGTGAGCAGGCCAGCTGGGAACTGCTGGGGCCAGTAGGGCCCAGGGAGTGGTCTGGGGTTGGGGACAATATTTCTCTGCCCGGCTTGGGTTTAAGGCCTCCTCGGGATCTTCCTGCAGAGGGGGTTGGTGCATGTGGCGGTGGCCCTAGGACCCACCTCCAGTACTGCCCCATGGCACGATTTGTTCCCAGAGCCACCCCCGACTGCCCACCCACCTGCACCCTGTTGTCATACCACACCACTGTCGTGGCTTGTTCCTCCCAGATGCTGGACACTGGCCCCAGGCATGAGCCGTGCTGCCCCTTACATGAGCCAGAGGACAGACGTGCCTGCTGCCGGGCACTGCCCTTCCCTGGCCTGCATGTGGGGTCTTCCCTGGGGTCTCCACAGCCCCCTGCCCTGTGGAGACTGCACAGCACTGTGCCTCGGGCACTGGCTCTTAGCTGCTGACCCTGGAATTCCATGAGAGCCCCAGGGCAATGGGCCACCCCTTCACCAGCCGTGGCTGGATGCTTAATGGGGCTGGGGGTCCAGCAAGGACTCAGTAATTGGACAAATAAAAGTCTAGATAGGAAAATCCCTGTCTCAGGTGGCCCTACAAGGTGCCCCTCCTGTGATTTTCCCTTCTGCAAACCTGAACCTGGCATGGAGGATGGCCGCATAACAGTCTGGTTCCATGACAACTTGGAGAAGAGACAGGAGCTGACGAGGTGGAACTGAGCACAAAGCAGACATTTTGGCAGGCGGAGATTTAGGGGAGAAGACATTGGTGATGGATTCTCTTGTCCCTACTCACTGGCATACAGGTAAGTCACCATGCGGCCCACTTGGGGTTCCTTCAGGATTGTGTGGGCACACAGTTCTCCCTCCTCACTTGGCACCTCCCGACTGTGGGACGTGCCCATCTGGGTGGTGGCTAGCATTTTGCTGCCTTTCCCAATTCCTACGTGGCCATTCCTTCATTAAATTATACGTTCCCCAGTGTTCCCCCAATGCAATTATCTACCACTTCATTGCTGCCTGGCCTTGGATCCCTTTGCAGAGAAAAAAACTGGTGAAAGTTATGCTGCTCTAATTAATTTCCCCTGGCTGGGTTTCCACTCATTTCACCCTTGGAAGTGCAGCCCTAGAATGGGCCCAGAGTGTCTGCCAGGCTCCCTGCCCTGGTCACCCGTCTTTCTCCAAGCTGTCTGCAGGAAGCTTCCAGATGGGGGCGCTGCTCCTGCTCACTTGCCAGCTCCTTTTCATCCTGAGCCACAGCCCCCTGCCTTGCCGGAACTCCCAGGTGTGGAGGAGGAAGAGGTCTTTCCAAAATGCACATCACCCCTTGCTGGCAAGTGCCTTGCTGCCGCTCTCCTCTTGGCTTCCCCTCCTGCTTTGCAGCTGTTGCTGTAGCTGCTCTTTGCATCCCATGTGCTTGGCTCTGCTTGGGGCTGGGGTGGCTGTCTTGCCTAAAGGACAGAGTCATCCCAGCTGCTCCACGGAACAATACCTGCCACAATCCTCCTCGGAGGAGAGGATGCTCTGCCTGGTACTCACTTGAACAGGGTGTGCACGGATGGGGACCGTGGTTTCGAAATATGGAGGGAAAATGCAGTCCCTGAGTCCCGGAAGGTAAGAGGCTCAGCAGGCTCACACAACTGGCAGGATGGAGATGCAGATGAGAGGAAAGAAGGAGTGGAAGACCCCCAGGCAGTGGGGAAGCAAAGCCAGGGTCCTGGGGTGCTCACCGTGCTGCGGCTGGCGGCTCCTATGCCTGTGTCTCTCAGACTTGGGCTCCTTGAACCGGCACAGCAGCCCCAGGAGAGAGCTGTCTCCTGCCCTGCTATAGAGAAGAACGATCAATTTAATGACCCAGCCAAGATCCCTCAGGTAGGGAGAACGAAACAGTTCAAATCCAGCCTCATGTGACCCCAGGCCCCAGCATGGGGAGGGCTCAGAGAAAGCAGAGCTGATGCTGCAGACCAGGCTGAGTGTGTGGGTACACCTGGGGACTCCTGGCAGCTTTTAATAAGCACCTGAGAGCCTGGCCCAGGGTGCCCCGGCCGTGTCTCTAGAGGAACATTGGTGCCCAGGAGCACCGGGTGCAGGACAGTGAGTGGACTTCTGTCCGGGGTGCTGGCAAGGCTGCTAGACTGAGAAGGACAGCTCTGTCCCTGGTGGTGTGGGTCAATGCCATTTCCCTTGCTGGGATTCTTGAAGCTGGTCCCTCCTCCCTCCCTGTCTCCCAAACTCCTTCTCTTCCTCTCTTCCGTCTAGGCCCGCATCCTGTCCTTGGCACTCATGCCCCTCTTGTCCTGGGTTGGGGGTTTTCAGGATGGATGAGATCCTCTAAAAAGCCTTCCTCAAGAGGCGTGCCCCAGCTCAACCTGAAGGACACACACACGCGAGAGGGTGGATCCCAGTCCTAACCCCGGGGGCCATGCTCCTTCACTGGGGCGGCGGGCTGAAGTCACAGCTCTCCACGTTTGTAAGTGCTGGGAACACACGCAGTTTGGACAACTGCAAAGCCTGACAGGAACCAGAGAAGCAAGAGCTCAGGGGCCTTTGGGGTTAGTAGGTGTTACGGTTTCTATCTGGGTGTTCCCCAAGAGCCTCAGGCACTCACAGGCCGGGCTTTTGGAAGGTGATAGGATCATGGGGCTCCTAGCTGGCTTGCTTAGGAGTTGGGGTCTGCTGGGAAGAGGTGGGGCCCTGTGGAGGTGACCTGGAAAGGCCCCCTCTCCCCCTGCTCCCTGACCACCATGCTGCTCTGCCTTGGAACCAGCCAGCTATGGACTGAAATGTGATCCAGAATAAACCTGCCCTCCTTTAACTTGTGGGTGTCAGGTATTTCGTCCCATCCATGAGGGAGGTGACAAAGACAGCTGGTGCTCCTGAAGGGAGGTCGCCCGGCCAGGCACTGGGAGGAGGGAGTCTGTGCTTACTACTGGTAACGATTACTCCATAAAAGCTCAAATGCAACCTTTGCTCCAGGCCCTGACGGCCTCATCGGTAGCACCACGGTCACCAACCTTTCTCGTCGAGGACGCGCGTCTGTAAAAGTTTAGGGAGCCAACCCCCCCAGCTCCACCCCCATTCCTGGACCCATAAGCAATTCATGTGGATTATTCTGCACTTGCGTTGATAAATAGGCAATAAAAATGCACAGAGAACTCAGCTGGATCAATTTATTTCCATTCTCTCGACATAGTTGTGGTAGCGGCTAAGACTGAGACAACCAGCAATGCTATTTCCACAGTGAGAAGTGGTATGATGCTGGCTATAAATTATCCTTAAATGTCACATGATAATGAGGCTGCGTCTTCAGCCATTTATCTCTTCCTTTCTTACCCAGCAAACACTCCAAGCTGGCAATCAGACCAGGCAGCCATCATGACACAACCTTTCTCGTATGAAAAACGGCCCTGAAAATTTAGGCCTTCATGAGACTCTATATTTACGGAACTTCCTTCTTGGGGTTCCAAGCTAAGAAAGATTGACCTGCGGAGAGTGAATTGAGGGGGGACCAGAGCTAGAGTGCCCGGGACCCCGCAGGGTGCTCTAAGCTAGAACGTGTTTCTCTCTTTCGCCTTTAGCTCTCTGTTGCTGGCAAGCATCTCACCGGGTTTCCCAGAGGGCTCAAGGTGGTGGGCGGCAGCTTTGAGCTAGCTGCTTGCTCAGTCCTTGCTTAGGAATGCAGCCTGTGGTCCCAGCTGCAGACTGCCAGCCACTGAATTCCAGGGCAGAGCCGAAGCCTGTGAGAGCCAGCCCCAAGCCTGCATTTGTCTTTGGACGTCTCTCAGTGCCCACCATGGTGACCCAGATGCCAACTGCAATAGTGGGGGGAGTGGCAGGGGTTAGAAGCCAGCTACAGAGGGCGAGAGGGGAGCAGACAGGCCATCGACCCAGGCACACAGTGGTCTTACCGAGCCAGGACCTTTGGGATCCTGCAGCCATCGGAGAGGCCCTGTAGGTGGCTGCAGTGCGGTGTGACCTCCATCTTCCGGTCCACAGCAGCTCTGGCCCCTCCTAGACACATGTGACCTCTTCACCCCTCTTGCACCCTCCCGCCGGACCCTTTGTCTTGTATGAGTGGATCTCCTCCACCTTCTCTAGCTTTGGTTCTTTCTGGGGGTCCCTAACACCTCCCGGGTGCTCTTCTCTGGCCCCGGCAGACCCTGATTCTCCAGGGATGCTCGGGACTCTTGGATCTGCATGATCTTCACTCCTCCCAAGGGCCCCGGGGGTGGGTTCCAGAAGGTGCTGGCCCTCTGTAGATAGCAGACCTTTACGGCAACTCGAGGCCCCGGCTACTGCATCAGTGAGGAACATTAGCTCTCTCCGTGCAGTCAGCCTCCAACTCTCCGTGTCTCCCCTGAGTGGGGGCATTAATTCAAACACAAATTGAAATCGCCATTCACGTCTCTTGGTAGGAATTCAACAAGCAGACGGCTGTCTGGAAGTGAATTAGTCGTCCACTGAGAAATCAAAAACCTCAGGCTTTGCAAAGTAAGAAAAACATTTGACCTTTCGAGGACAGTTTTTGTCTTTATTCTTCTGGAGCCCTCTCCCTGTGCGGTGAGGGTCTAATCCGGATTGTGCCACCCCCGCGGTGGCTCAGGCGCTGGCCCAAATGCTAATGGAGTTAGCCAGGCACCAGCGATGTCTTCATCCTGGGGGTCTCTGATCCTTGTCTGTCCAGGCCCTTCCCGTCCTGGCATGGCCACAAGGGGGCGCTGTGCAGGCTCCTGCTTCCCCCAGGCCAGGGCTCCCGGAGAGCCAGTCCCTTCCCTTCCATTCACCCACTGCTTCAACGTGTCAGTTGAGCACCTACTATGTGCCTTGCCCTGGGCTGAACAAAGCAGGAGTGAGCTTGTCCCACACCATCTAGTGGGACCCTGGTGAGAGGGAAGCCACAACTGTGTGACTGCGACGTGCCTCGGTGCCTGGCAGGAAGAGCTGCCAGGTGAGGGACGCGGTGATGGGAAGACAGGGGAGGCCGAGGTGCAGGAGGAGGATCCATCTCAGAGCAAGGGGATCCCTTCCTCTCGCCCCTCTCAGGCACCCAGGTGAGTCTCGGCAGAGCCAGGTGGGCACAGAGCTATGAAGGGAGCTTGCTGAGGACGCTGTACTTGGTGACTCTCCGCCTGGCTGCTGGTTCTGCCTCGTGTCATGATGACGCCTGTCTGTGACCTTCTCTGGGCAGATGCCAGTCAACGTCACTTCCTCCTTCAGTGGAGCGGAGCCTCCCTGTGCTCAGACAGAGCCCGGAACAAGCTGGACCTGGTGCCAGGTGTCCCTCCAGGCTGTGGCTCAGTGTGTGTCCTGCTGCTGCTGGAACAAGCTCTCAAAGCAGGGCCTTCCAACAGCACAGCCTGTCCGGACCATGCAGGTCTGGGCTCGGATGTCTGAAGTGGGCCTCACCTGGCCAGACTCAGGGGTGAGGGCGGCGTCCGTCTCTCTGGAGGCCCTGGGAGCCTGCTGTGGGCGATATGAATGTTCATGTTCCTCCGAAACCCATGTGAGATCTGCCCCGAAAGGCGCTGGTCTTGGAGGGGGCTAAGGAAGTGGTCGGTCAGAGCAGTGCCGGTCTCCTGAGTGGGATTAGCGTCCATACAAAAGGGGCACAAAGAGACCCCAGACCCTTGCTCTGCATAGGACAGAGAGAGGAGCCATCTATGAGGAAGGGAAACTCGCCAGACCCCAAACCTGCTGGTGCCTTGATCTGGGACTTCCAGCCTCTAGAACCATGAGCAAAAATGTCTGCTGCTTACACGTCACCAGCTGGTGGCATTTTGTCAGAGCACCCTGGATGGCTGGAAATGGGAGGCTTGGACTCTCCTGGACTCGGGCCTCCCTGCCTCGTCTTTAAGACCTTTGTGATTGCTTTGGGTCCACCCAAAGGTGCTCTCCCTCCAAAGGTCCTCGACAATGTCTGCAAAGCCACTCTTACCACATCAGAGGCATGGTCACAGGCTCTGGCCAGAAGGACCGGGGCATCACTGGGGACAGGATCCTCTCTGCCACACTCAGCTCCATAGCTAGGACACCTTCTGCCCCATCCTCTGAGGTCCTCCACCAGTGCCACTCCACTCCACATCAGTGACTGCGGGTGGCTGGGAGGCAGGTGGGCTCGCTCTGCTGCCCCACAGTGGGACTCGAGGTTGGTCCCTTAATGACAGTAAGCCTCGGAGTCCCCATGTGTGTGTCAGCAAGGACAGCAGGTCCGGCTCCTCAGAGCTGACTGCATGGCAAACCCTTCCTGCCGGAGTGGCTCTTCCCTTCCACCCCTCCCTTGGCCTTAGTGTGTGCTGGGTGGAAGGCGGCAGCTGGCTGGGGCCCTGGAGGGAGCAGGACCCAGCCAGCACTGTGACCCGCGATCCTGTTTTGAAAGCAAACATAGTCACCAAGGAGCCCTCTGTGAATATGTATTTAATTTTCCTGTTCAGATGTGCTTTTGAGAGTGTGTTGAATTCATTTCTCAGTTTTACTGTCCCATTGGAACCTGTGGGGCCGAAGTTCTGCAGCCGTTTAACCCAGTACAGCTCAGGGGACTCCTCCCACTGGAACCCCTGAGCTCCCAGCCTTCTCCAGCCTGGGAGGTGAGAGCGGCTGCAGGGCCTCTGACCCCAAGAGGACAATAATCGAGCACCCTGAGAATTTGTCACTTCGATGGCCAATGCCTTCATCCCACAGGAATGACCAGGTCAGGCACTGCGATGCTCTGGCCCTAAGCACTGCTGCATATGGCCTTGTTTGCACCACAGTGGTTTACTGTGTAGGACAAGTACTGGTCCCATTTTACAGTGGAGGAAACTGAGGGCCCGAGAGTGCCCATGAGGCAGCGCTGGGACCCAGGCCGTGTCTGACTGAGGCCAGCCTGAGGTCCCTGTGCTCCTGAGCCCTGTGTAGGCCCGGCTGGCCCTGGGGTCCTGTGCAGGACGAAGCCTGCTTCCGAGAGCCTGGCTGTGTTCTCCCCCAGCAAAGGCTCCGTCCCCAGGGTCTCAGCTTACAGCCCACGTCGTCTTTGTGCACGCAACTTCCAGAGCACCGTGTGCACGAAGGTGCCTTGGGGTTGGGTGCAGGAAGTGAGGAGGGGCACCTGTCCATCGGGAGAATGGGACAGCAGGACTCCCCTGTGGGCCCCGCTGGCCTGGTGGTTGGAGAGAGAAGGACCCTGAGGCCTCTGCATCCCCTGGCGTCCAGATGGTGCTTTTGGTCCACGTGGACTTTGCTGGGGAGCAGCCAGAGTGGCTCGGGGATCAGTGGCACCTTGGGGACGGCAGCTGCAGCCAGACCCATGGCCTAGGCACCAGGGTCACTTCCGTGAGAGCCGGAGCTGCTCAGAGCCCCTGAGCAGAGGCCAGGCTCCCTTGCTGCGGCTTCGTGAGGCCGGGGACTGACGGGCATCTCTCTCATCCACCTCTCTGCCGTCCTACGTGACAGCACCCCGGGCAGGGACCTCAGCCATCACCTGCGGGCCATGAGCCAGGTGTGCTCCACTCCTCCTCACACCCAGACCTCGCAGGTGAGCCCTGCGAGAGCTGAGCCCGGTCAGGGCGCAAAAACCAGGAGCGCTGTCGCCATCCCACTCCGCAGGTAGGAAACTGAGGCAGGCAGGTGCTGTCCTCAGAGACACGTGCACTGAGAAGCGGTGGCCAGGCCCTGGCCTCACCTCACCAGGACTCTGAGGAAGTTAAGTCCGTCTTTCGAGGGAACCACGGGGGCCTCTCCAGTGTCGAAGGTTGGACGAGTGTTTTTGGGTGCCATGGGGGGTGCTGTTCCTACTCCACAGCTTCCGCAGAGGGCCCATGGGAGTCACCCCAAAAGCTGCTCCCTGCCTGGTCCTGGGACAGCCCTGAGCCCCTGCCTGACTGGAAGGCTCTGCCCGGCCTCCCCTGCCCCTGCCTCCTGCCCCTGCCCCGCCTCGGTGGGTGGCACTGCTGTCAGGAGGAGCCTGGCAGACAGGTCACCCCAAAGCTCCCTCCCAGGCCCGACGGCCCCTGCTTCCCTGCTGACTCAGCTGTGCCTGGAAGTACACCAGTTTTGGTCAGTGAGCACCAAGGGCCAGTGCAGCCTCCATTTTCTGCTGCTTTGGTGACACCCTAAAAACTAGGATTCTTAAACAGTAAGAGGTGGATTCAGCTCACAGTTTGAGGGGCTGAACGTCCCTGACCCCGCCGCCCCACCTGTTCCACCCTTGGCTGTGTCCCCCCAAGGCGGAGGAGCAGAAAGTGCAGCAGCCCCGTGTGGAAAGGACCATGCAGAGAGGCCGGAAGCTGCACTTGGGAAGGACCGGCTCTGACACCAGCTCTCCCTGGAGGGAACTTTGTGGGGTCCCTGGAGAGAACTGTATCAGTCCCTTCCCAGGGTGGCACCCTGGGGACACCCTGCCTTCCGCTAGGCCCTGGCTCTTCAGGTTTCCACATCCCTACAGATCCATGCCTGGTCAACCTTCCAGTGTCACAACCACACCATCCAGGCTCTGTTGCTGGGGCCGCAACCCTGCCCAGAGTTTCTCCTGTCAGGAGGTGCTCTCTGCTCACCCCTCAGCTCTCTGCTCCTGTGCCCCAGATGACTGTCATGGTCTAGAGAGCTCCCACCCCCACCCCCCACTAAAGGGGCTCTCAGGGCGCTGCTCAGGCCCTCATCCCTGGTCCTCTTTCCATCCTCCGAACTTGCCCACCCGGCTGCCTCTCCACCAGCTGAGAGCTCCCCGAGGGAAGGCTTGCCCCAGGAAAGTGTAGAGTGGCATCTGATTGAATGCACCATTTTGCACAGACAGTCAGAGGCACCCAGCGCTTGACAGGGAGCTGAGGGACCTCCAGCTACTTGCCCAGGTATTTACATGAGCTAGCTGGAGCCTCGGGATTTGTTTGTGAGATCAGTGGAGGCCTAGTGAGAAGTAGATGGGAATGACCTGGAGAGAAGCCCTCTAGGTTTCTCTGGTTCAAACCCCTTGGTTGGTGTCATCGTTAAGAACACAGGCATGGGGCAGCTGGGGGCTCCAGCCTTGCTGTCATTGATGGGAAGAAATGGTCCCAAACTCCTTCTCTGCAGCAACCACTGTGGAGTGGAGGGGAGGCAGGTATGGCATGCAAATGGGCTGTCAGTGAGATGTCACCAAGGAGGCTGTCAGGAATGTGACAGAGGACACAGTGCTGACGGGACGTCCATGTATGTTCCCCAAGGCATCCTCCCATGCTTAGCTCTCGAGTGATGAAATCTGCATTCTTCCCGCGCCTGCCTACACCGGCCGTGGGCGAGTGACACTTCACACGGCGGCGGCGGGGGCTGGAGTTTGGCCCTGGGCTGTGCTTTCCCTTGACAGCGGATGAGTGGCGAGTAAGATGGGTCTGCATGCAGAGGCAGTGGCCCTGGGGGAAGGAGGTTGGTCCGACCCTCCTTGTGCTGTCCCGCAGGGGGTCCACCCTCACCTGCTACAGTGGCCCACGTCTTGCAGGTGTCCCGTCTAAGCAGGTCCAGCTGGGGCAGGGAATCCAGCGGGGACTCTTGGTGGCCGCCACCTGTAAGTATGCTCCAAGTCATGGGAGGAATCTACCCCACAGCAGGAACCTCTGGGAGCAACTAGGGCATGCACAACACCCAAAGTGACCACTGCCACCAGCGATCACTTGCTTGTGACTCGATTTGATGGACTCCAAAATACAAACAACTCACCCTGTTTGGGTTGGGTGTCTCAACTTCAACCAGCCCCTCTGTGCATGTGGTTTATAAACCTGCTGTCGTGACCAACAGCCAGCATCAGGGCTGTGTGCTTGCCTGAGTCCTCCAGGAAGTGGGTTTTGCTTCCCATCATCCTGCAGGCATACGTGGCCATGTTCAAGGTGTGGATGGAAACTGTGCTGGCGGATTTGGAACAATTGCTGTGCTCTGCCTACGTAGACTCGATTTGCAGCCATCGCACGTTTTCTGACCACGGCCGCAGTCACGATGGAGGTCAGTGGGACCTTCAGCTCTGCCCAGGACAGTCCCCCTGGGGAGATGGGACAGGGCCCAGTTTGACTTCCCGTTCACACCCCCAGCTTCCACATTGGGCTGAAGGGTACAAGCCCAAGTCCCCGGCGGGGCATTCCAAGGCAGTTTCTTAGCTACAATCTGCTGTCTCTTGGGAATATTCTCCAGACAAAATAATGATAACGGCACTAACAACAGGAGTCATAATCATAATGGCTGCCATTTAAAGGGACATTGGGAAGCATGCTGGGTGTTCAGACTCTAATACAGTCTGAGATTCATTACAGTCTGGAGGCTCTTTCCCGGAGCAGTGCTTACTTGGGGCCTTGCTGTTGTTTAGATACAATTATAAATTAATCACTGAAGATATTTTATTTTACCCCTCAACTTGGGCTTTATTGTCCATGCATTAAGAGAACCCAAATCATTACCTAAGTGGTGTGTGCAAAAGTCCAAGCAGAAACCAAAGGTCAGAAATCGAAATGCTCTAATCCTGGCTGAAGTGGTTCTAACGCTTATGGTTGGTGCAGTGTGTTTTCACATATGCACACCTGTGAATGCACGCACATATGCAAACACATGGACATGCATGTAACACACACACACACACACACACACACACACTGGATTGGAGGGTGGTGTATGGAAGACCATGGAGGTTCTGCTGGTGGAGACCAAACCCAGGCATGGGAGCCCCTGCCCAGAGGTGCCATGTCCTGACCTCTCATCCGGAAGCAGTGGCTGGCTCTGGACGGGCAGCTTATTTTTGCGGAACATCCGCTCCCAGAGGAAAGGTGGAGGAGGGACTGGGGCAGCTGGAGGCAGTGTGTTGGTTTTTATCCATATTCCTACGTAGTGCAGCCTAAAAGGGAAACTGAGTTAAGGAGAACTGAGCAGAGGCTGGGGCAGACGCTGGCCTATTGGAGACAGCCCATTTCCCTGTTTCCCTGATCAACTTCGCTAGGTGTCTAAAAAGCCATCACGTTATGCTCTGTCAGAGTGCATGTGCACTTTGCCTTCTGATTTGTATTTTAACCCCTGAAACCAATGACACAAAATTACCTCGTCAGCAAGAACAGAAGGCATCACCAGTTCAGCTCTGTTTAGTGGATATTTATGGAGAAATGCTCTCAAGAAGTCAATTAAGCCTTTCAGTGGATGGCAGATAATGATTTAAAAGCTGTCAGAGTCTCTGAAAATACAACTTTTAACACATGGAGATGGTTGGGAATTTTCTGAGATTGACTTCGACGCTGCAGCAAAGCCTATGGTCTGAGGATCTGGCATGAGGTGTCGCTGAGTCACCAGAAGTCCCCGAAGTCCCCGAAGTGGCAGCCAGCCACAAGTAAGCTCGATGTCATCTGTGGGGAAGCAGAGCTGGGGAGACTGGGACTTGTCCATGGTGACTTGACCACAGCAACACAGGAGCCCTGGGATCTTCTCCAGCCGAGCAATTAGGACCCACAGTAGCCTGGAAGGTGGCCGAGCTCTGGGATTAGCACACAGGTCCTGAAGCAGAGCTGCCCGTGTTCAGGCTCTGCCACACTGCCGCTCTGACTCTTTAACACCAGGCAGCCCGTGTAGCATCACTTGCTGCAGTGTTGTCGTCGAGTTCTAGTGGTAGAACTTGAAAGGTTATGGAAATTTAAACCTGAAGGAGTCAAGGAGCTGCCATCGCAAAATACAGACATTCCTTGTTTATTGATCTACCTGTTTAATGACTATTCAGACTTAGGATGGAGGTGTGCTGAATACCTGTCGTGCTTTTGGTTCTGTACGTCTTCTTTCTAGAGCCTCACCGTCTTTTTGTACAGTAGACCTTGTTTACACGGTGCTGTAATTTTTGCTGATTGTACTGTACAGTGCTGTAGTCTTATGTTTCGTTGTACATTACAGTACTGGGTGGAAGAGTTATGCAAAAAGAAGCAAAGTCATCAAGGTGGAGTTTCCTTTGGCTGTGTCTTTGTTCTGAATACGGTAATGTACAGACTCTGTATGACTCCTCATTGAGTAACCAGTTCATTGAATGGCCTAGTTGCAGGAACTGAACTCGGTCTTTAAAGAAGGAATGCCTGTACAACAGTTGGTACATTGATTATTCTGAACTTAAATTGTGTGAGGCTTTGAAACTGCAGAACCACTCACATGCCTGTCTGTCTTTTCCTGCCTGTAGCAAAGACCAGGAAGACACTTGGTGACAGACACCCTCCCAATTCCAAGGCAGGAAAGCAGCTGGGTCACCAGAGCCTGGTGACTGGGCTGCGATGGGGCTGAGCAGATGAGCACCTTGGACAACTCTCCACTTCCACTGCCTGCTACACCTCTGGGCCCAAATCTCTCTCAGTGACACGGCAGCATTTGCCTTCCCGCTTCTTCTGCTGTTTCTTCACAGATTTATTGTTGTGGGGTTTTTTTGGAAAGTGTAACAGCATCTAGCTTTGGTCCTTTCTTCGGACTTCCTTGTGGTATGGAGGACCCCAGGTCCTGTCTGTATGCCTTTCTCTCATCAATCAGCTTTAGATTAAATAAGCTTGGTTCCTGGAGCCCATCAAAGAGCCACAGAAGCACGAAGCGAGGGGAACCCAGTGCATCCCCTGCAGACCAGGGCATCAACCACTAGATCCGTTTCCATTTCTACTGCGGAAAACTGGATAGAGTGTTGTTCCCACCCAGCAGTGAGACAAGGCTGCAACATTGCAAGTTACAGTCCTTCCTGAGCCCCTGAGAAAGCCTAAGGGACCAGGGAGCTGGCCAGCCTGAAATCCCAGGAAAAGCAGGTCACTGAGAGATACAAAACACAGGACCGTGCCACTCCAGGTAGCTGCCAAAAAGTGAACACAGACAAGGCAGCTGAATTCTAATGAACTGCTGGAGATTAAGTGTGGCCTCCCATGACCGTGTGAGCTGGGTGCTGGAGGCATGGGAGCGTTACTTTCCTCTCCCGCCATGAAAGCTCAGGAGGAAGATCAGGACAGCACAGCTTGAAGGAAGAAGCCAGCCTGTGCCCCGGAAATGATGTGAAGCCCACCTGCTCCCAAGAGCAGTCATCAAAAATCTCTAGCCTTGTGAGATGAAAGCAGCCAAATGGGATCCCCAGGGAAGGGAATAGGTGAAGTATAGGGAAAAAGGAGAGAGTAAGAAAGAAGTCCTAAACTCTGTTCCTATGTCAGTACCGTCAGGGGTCACATGGTCCTGGGGAAGAGCTGAGGACACCTCACTCTAGCCCTTCCACACACAGTGCAGAGCCTGACTTTGCCACAGGGGAGAGGTCAGGCAGGCAGGGCTGGCTTCACGTGGGCCCGTGCCAAGACACTGAAGAAGCAGGCAACAAGCAAAAGAACTAGACTCCTGGGGCAAGGAGGGGACTCCTCTGTGGCACAGACTCCCCAAACCTACAGCCCAACATAGACACAAACATTAAAAATAGTCCTCTGGTATCCAGCCTGTTTGCTGATTGTGAGGCATCATTTGAGGAATTTGAAGTCAGGGATACATTTGAGGCAAGTATTGAAATGACAAAACGGATCTGAGTTGCTCCAAAACTGCACACTAACTGACAGAGAAGTCACATGCCCTTTTCTGGAAATAAAACCTTGGACCTCAGTCTCCCTTCCTCTACTTAAGAAACCTGGCATTTGTTTGGATTAAATAATTCCCCCAAAACAGATATTGAAGTCCTAATCTCTAGTGCCTGTGAATGTGAACTTGTGTGAACACAGTTAAGTTCCAATGTTTGTGTTCCTCTCCCAATTTCCACTTTTGAAAGTTCAGGTTCCACTTACTCATGTATGGGGTCAACTTTCTTTACTTTGTCCTTTAACATAACGGTTTTATAGACTCTGTCTAATAGTTTCAACATCAAGGCTCATCTCTGAGTCTTGTTCTGTTTGTTGTTTTTTCTCTTGACAATGAGTTATCCTGTCTGTTTATATTTTTTATGTGTCCTATGATTTTTCATTGTGTGCTACCTTAGTTCCCCTGGCTGCTATCATGAGGTACCACAAGCTGAGGGGCTGGCATTGGCCCTGGGGTGATTAGGGTAGAGGAACAGAGGTCCATAAAGGAGGCAGTTGGGTGTGGGCTCTCTCTGGACTGACTTGTTTACCTGTGAAAGATGAACTCAGGTGAGTTTCTTCCTATTTCTAGGATCTGACCACTCTGGAAGGGTCCAGGAGAGCCTAGGATGTCAGAGCATCTGAAATACAGAATGTTAAAAGGTATGGTTAATGTAACCCAATAAAGGAAATCTATAAGGAACCTAAGGCTGGCACAGTACTGAATGGTAAACATTGAATACTTTCCCTTTACATCAACAGAAGACCAGTTCACCTTGCTCACCACTTACATTTGACACATTCTTGCCATTGCAATAAGGGATGAAAAGAAAGAAAAGACATTCAAATTATAAAAGAAGACGTAAATCTGTGTTTGCTTGCAGATGACATGCAAAAATATCCAACAAAATTAGCAAAAATCTCTAGAACAAATAGGCGAATTTAGTGAGTTATAGGAAATCAGATCAATATATAAAAATCAATTGTATTTTACTTTATTAGCAACAAACAATTGGAAATTGAAAATACAACAAAAATGTCATTTATAAAAGCATCAAAAATATGAATACTTAGGAACAAATGTGTCAAAGGCTTTAAAGCCATGAATACAGAACAATATAAAACACTGTTGAAGGAAATTTACAAAGATATAAATATAGACATATCTACTGATATCAAATAAGTTGAGAAATACAGTATGCCCCTGACGATAAGAGTTAATATTTTTAGTTTATCTATTTTATTCAAATGGATCTGCAGCCTCAGTGTAATGCCAATCAAAGTCCTAACTGGTCTTTTTTGGTGGAAATTGACAGACAACCTAAAATTCATATGAAAATGCAAAGGAAATAAAATGGTCAAAACCATTTTAATTGAGAGGAATAGAATTGGAAGACTAGCATTGCCTGGTTTCTATAAAGCTCATATAATCAAAGCAATGCGCTATTGGCATCAATATGGACAAGTAGATAAATGAGATGGAGCAGTAGAATGAAGGTGCAGGAATAATTTGGTGGAGAAAGAATAATCTTTGTGTTTTATAAACATGTAGTTGTTGAACTATTGTATATCCATGTGACATAAAATAGACCTGAATTCATACCTGGCACCAAATGCACAAATTAACTAAAAGTTGACTGTAGATTTAAATTTGAAATTTAAAACTGTAAAACTTCTGTTAAAAACAGAAGATTTTGGATTGTGATCTTGGAGTAGATGAAGACATTTTGGATATGACACCATAAGTGCATCTATAACAGAAAGTTTACAAATTTGTCTTCACTAAAATTAAAAATTTCTGCTCTTTACCAAATATGCTAAAGAGTAAAAGATGAATCACAGACTTGAAGAAAATATTTACAAATCATGTATATGACAAAGGATGGATTTCTTTCCAGAATATATGAAGAACTCTCCTAACACAAAAACATCCTAGTGGAGGAAAAATACCCATGATTTGAATATATGTTAAAGAAAAAAATATTCAATGATACTTGTAAAAGCACAGCAAGGAAGACTTTATTCAGGGCCTTCAAGATACACATAGGGCCTGTTGCCAGGGGGTATTGTGGAGGGAGAGGTTAGGCTTGATTTTGAGCGCCATGTGTGTGAGTGGAGACACAGCTTGGCAGCAGGTAGGATCAGAGGTCAGAAAATGACTAACAGAAGCCTCAGATGTGGGGTCAGCTAACCTGACCTCATCAGACTCCTTTGAAGGGTCATAGGAAGACCTGTATGGTGGGCAGTGAGGGATGAGGGTCCCAGACAGATATCTGGGGTATGAAATGTGCACGTAGGGTGTTCTAGATAAAGGAGCTCAGCAACGTTTTTGGCTACAGTTGGATTTCACAAAGAAGATGGATCTAAGAGGAGGTTCCAAGCCTGATTAGAGTCTGGCCACACAAAGAATCTCGGTCACATGTACTTCCTACAAGATGTGGAAGACAAACAAGCATAGAAGTAGGTGCTCAACATTCTTTTTTAATTTTTTTTTAAATGTTTAACTTTATTATCAAACACACACATACAAAAATTAAAATTATTCAAAGAAAAGCAATGCAAGGGAAAAAAACTATAATCATATTCAAATACAGTAGAACTCAACCAAAGCAAAACTGAAAAGTACTTAAACATTTTCCCATATAATTAAAAAAAATCGCAAGCATTAACAAGACATCAGGGGATGTGATTTGTTTTAGAAAGATTTTCAAAACTAATATTGAACAAATAGTGGCCTGGAAAAAAATTCTAATTAGATAGTAGATTCCACATATGCCACAGTTTTTAAAATTTAAATTTCAATAAGTCATGTGACACATGATAGAAATATAATCTGAGAAATGTTACTAGGTAATTTCATCCTTGAGTATTGCAAAGTACCACACAGAGTGCCAATTTCTAAGTGCAAACTGAAAAGGTATACATCAATCATCTGTGATGGCCCCTTGATATTACCCACATATGCAGTTAAACACGAGATACATGAGGCTACCACTGGCATAGCAGCACACAGTTTTACAGTAAACTCTTTTATGTAAGTAGGATTATGCTCTAAAGGATGAAAAGCACAGCATGTTATGATAAGTACCTAAAACAGTAATAGTCATTTATCACACTATGGAGTACTGTGTACTGTACATAGTTGTATGTGGTGCTCAACATTCTTAGTCATTAAGGAAATGCAAATTAAAAGCAAAATGATATATCACCTATTAGATAAAAGTCAGAAAGGTAAAAATTTAAATGGCTGACTATATCAAGTGCTGGTGAGGATGTGGAAGAACCAGGTGCTCACACATTGCTGGTAGGCTGTGGAGCGAGGCAGCCACTTGTTAACCAGTGTGGCAGTGTCCTAATGAGTTACACTCAGACCTACCATGGGATTCAGCCGTGGTGCTCCTGAGCCCTAACCCAAGAGAGTGGCAGCATGCGGCCTTACAGAGCTGTGTGCACCGAGCCTCACAGCAGCTTTGTTTGCAATAGCAGAAAGCTAGAGACAACCCACATGTCCATTCTTGAATAAATGTAAGAAGTTTGGCTGTTAATGAGGAATTAATGTTGAGGAGCAAAAGGTGTAGGGGGCCCTGGGGTGCTGAGCGACTCACAGGCAGAAGGAACCTTAGGGCTCTGAGAACAGGACCTAGCTTAGGACCCATTGTGATCACCTTGCCCCCAGTGACTCCACTACAGGGACCGAGGGCAGATGCAGGAAGAGGTCAATATGGGTAAGAGAAGGAAGTGACATGGTGCAGGTCATCCTGAGGAAGGTAATGGGAGTTAAGTCAGGGGTGCTGGGTGCTGTGACTGCAGCACTAGCAGGATTCACTCATGGGTTGGGGGAGAGAGAGACATTAGGCAGCCTTTGAGGGGATGCAGGAAAGCTGTTGGGAATGGCCAAGTGCAGGTGGACCAGACAGAGTGGGTGGAGTCTGGAGCTCAGAGGGGAAGCTCTAGTTGGAGTCATCCACTAAGAACTGTATTTAAAATCCCGGCACTGGGTGACCCCATCTTGTGAGTACTTGTGACTGTATCGGTCAGCTTTCTATTGTTGGGAAAAAATTCCTGACATCTGCAACTTGAAGGAGGAGAGGTTTATTTTGGCTCATGGTTTCAGAGGTTTCAGTCCATGGTCAACTGGTTCATGGTCAGAAGCATCATGGTAAAGGAAAGCAGGGTGGGGTGGAGGCAGAGAGTGAGCAAGGGGCTGGGACAGACATAGTTCCCAAGACCACACCCCTATGACACCCTTCCTCCAACCAGGCCACACTTGTGAACAGCCTCTTAACCTCTGACGTCCTCAACCCATCCATGACGTTAGAGTCCTCACAATTTAATCCGCTTTCTAGGGTCACTGAGTCTGGGCAAGTTGACAATCAAGATCCAATGGCACAGTAGCGCAGAGAGGGGAAAGATGGTGCCCAGACACTGAGCCCAGGGCTCCCCAGTGTTTTAAGGCCTAGGGTATGAGGGTGGGGGACACCAGCAAAGAAGACTGGGAGGGATAGGTCAGGTCACACACTGAAGACAGGTCGTCTGAGAGGAGAATCACAGGATCAGATCAGCCAGTTCATCCTGTTCTGTCCTGGCAACCTGCAGTCTTGCCAGGTGGTAACCCCGAGGGACACCCCAGGTGGACGCCCCAAGTGTGGAAGGCTTTCTTCAACACACTCATTTAGCTTTAAACGGCTTTCTTGTGGTGTGAGTAGCACAAAATGATTGCACATAGTTAAAGTGTACAGTTTCATAAGGTTTGATGTATGTGTGTATGTGATAGCTATATATTCCATGTGCATTTGTACATACATCAATTTGCTTATGCACGCGGAGTTATGCATGTGTGTACACATCTGTGAGACCAATCGATAAAATGGCCACACCATGACCCCCAACTCTTTGACTCCCCTGGGCATTCCTCCTTCCTGCCCCTCCCAGCTGCCCCATCCCCTGACAACCACCAACCTGGTTGCTAAGAGGTATCTTGTGCATTTTCTAGAATTTTGTACATTAATGGAATTATACAGCATGTGCCATTTTTCTGTCTGACTTTTCTCCAGCCAGCATGGGTGCATTTTGTGTGCAAAATCAATATCATCCTTTCTCCCATAAACCCCTCTGCAGAGAAGGGCTGGTCTGCTTGTCCTCCGATGTCCCTTGGGGTCTATGACTGACCTGGCTTGACACAGGCACTGCCCATGGAATGTGTTGCATAGGAAGTCTTATGTGCCGCAACCCACAGGCTGGGGAGTGAGACAAGGCCAGGGGGCTGGCAGTGATGTGGGTCCAGCTCCTGAGGGAAACAGCTAGGAGGCAGTCACTGCCTCCCACAGCTTACTGAGAAAAATGCAAATCTCTGAATGGTAGGCAGCCCTTGGAACGCTGGAGGGATGCAACACAATAGCAAGGGTTGGCAAGACAGGATTTGGCAGTGTTTCCCACATGCATGGACTGTCCACGGCACCCTGGGAGTCAGGGTAGAGGTCTTTGGGGCACCCAGGAAAGCAACTTCCGGCTTCTGACAGAGGGTAGTGGGAGCAGTGGAGCCCGTGTGTCCCCAGGACTCTCACTGGATGCAGATCACTGTGGCCAGACTGGGTCAGAGAGGCTGTCAAGAAGGGTGGCCTGCCCGATTACTGCTGTTCTGCCTGGCTCTTCTTTATGTTCCATGAGGGCGAGAGCTCCAACATTTTTCACATATCCAGAGAGTCTGCCACACTGTCAGCATATAGTGGGAGGTAAATAATTGCTCAGCAAATGAATGGAAATTCCACATTTGATTTTTTTTAATTGAAAGTAATTAGGTTGATTTGCTCTAATCTGCTTCCTCTCCAGAAAGAATGGCTGCTATCAAGAAATCAACCAACAACAAATACTGGCAGAGTTGTGGGGAGAAAGCAACCCTTCTCCACTGCTGGTGGGAGTGCAGACTGGTGCAACCACTGTGGAAATCAGTGTGGAGATGCCTCAAAGAACTAGGGCTAGAGGTCCCATTTGGCCCAGCTATTCCACTGCTGGGGGTCTTCCCCAAAGAATTAAAAGAATCATACCACAGTGAGATATGCGCACCCATGTTTATAGCAGCAAACTTGTAATAGCTAAAACTTGGAAACAGCCCAATTGCCCATCAACTGGAGACTGGATAAAGAAGATATGACTTTTTTATAAAAAGGAGTACTACTCAACCATAAAGAATGAGAAACTAGAGACATTTATAGCTAAATGGATGCACAATGAGGCCATACTCTTAAGTGAAATAAATAGGACACACATGTGTAAATACCAAATAGTTTCTCTGGCGTGAGAAACTGAAAGTGTAAATAAAGACCAAAAGGTATAATAGATAATGTGAAATAGGAAGAAAAGGGGCAAAGGGGAAGGGGAAGTGGGAGGGGTAGGGGAAAGGAGAGAAGGAAAAGGAAACAATATGAGAAAAGGAAAAAATGGAAACAAAGTCTTTGTAAAGGGAGGAGTGGGGCTGGGGATTTAGCTCAGTGGTTCTGCTGCCTGCCTCACAAATGAAAGGTTCTGAGTTCGGTCCCTGGTACCAAAACAAACAAACAAACAAACAAACAAATAAAAAATAGGGAGGGGTCAAGGTGTTGAAGGGAGGGCAGCAGAATGGGGAAAAATAAGAACCAAGATACATCATGTAAAGGTACAAGTTCCCAATGGTGAATGTCATCATCTTCTATACCCAAAATGTACCAGTATACTTCGTGAATAATAATAAAAAAAGGGGTGGGCTGCTCATTCTGGAGAACAGGAAGTCTTCATGTCCGTGCTGACTTCTTAAACCCCAGGAGATGCCACAAATTCGGGGCTGCGGTCCCTACGCCCCTGACAGGATGAAAGCTGTGGTGTCATCTGCCCAAAGCCTCCACAGCCTCACTGAGCCATCCACGCTCTCTCGGACCCTCTTGGGGGGCAGCTGGGAACTTGGGGGCTCACGGCTTAAGATCTCCCTCCACTCTGGCCGCGCTCACCTGTCCATTTTCTCTGCAGTGCAGCTCTCTTTCCAGTGTCTCTAAAGCTAAAGACACTATTAGGACCTGCTTCTCGCTGGGCAGTTTGGAGCCTAGCAAGGGTACTCAGTATCTTAATCCTCTGCGGGGTTTCCTCTCTGCATGTGGATGGAGGGGACAGGAAGTTGTGGTTTGATGACTCTAGTGACCTCAGCTGGATGCAAGGCATTTGGAGCTTACTTCGAGGAAGCATTAAGATAATGTTAGCTATTTGCTGGACATCAGCTCCAGGAGTGTGCAAGGCTCAGAGTGAACCGTCAGCCCTTCCCCATGGAGAGAACCAGTCGCCCCTGTTAACCCCTTCAAGAGCAACCAAAGACAGTTCCGCATAAGAAATCCACGAGGCTGGCAGGGAGAGCCCAGCTGGGCTCTGAGAGGGAGGAAAGGGGTCGCTATTCCGACCATGGATGGTGACAGCCTGGCCGCTTGCTCTAAAGCTCTTTGGTTCCCAGCAGACCTTGGGAGGGAGCAATCCATGGGGACCCAGCAAGGCCTGTTTTTCTTGTTTGTTTAGGATTTTCCTGCTCAATACTTTTGAAAAGAGGTTAGACCATTGTTGGTTTAATAATTAGTGAGCCTTCAATTTTTGATCCTCTTCCTTACAGATGAGTATTAAGAAATTCCCTCGTGGAGCTGAAGCCAGGAAACCAGCCCCGGGAGAGGGCGGCTGTCGTCGGAGATGGGAGGGCAGCTTGAATCCTCTCTGCTCTTCTGTAATACTGACCCTGGGCAGAGCATTTTTATTAAATTAAATTACCCCTAAAGGGAAGTCTTTATCCAACACTCAGCTTTTGCAGTAAAATTACAATTATTATACAGACACAGAAATAAAAGCCCTGAGTAAACCATGTAATCGGGAGCAATTCCACTGTAGGACCATGATCAGCATTTTCCTTCCCCTCAGTCTCCAACTTTGTGAGGGCAATTTTCCCCCCTTCGGTTTCCTGCTTGGTGTATAATACCCAGAATGCAATACAATAAAACTCCTGATCTGTGGTATTAAAGAGGTCATAAAGATGTCAGCAAGAATAACTTATTTTTTAAACTGTCATTAAAAATGATATACAATTAAGGTGGGCCATAAAAGATGATTAAAATTGCCGTCCTCTATAAATTCCAGAGGGCTGGTGATTCTGCTATTGTGTGCAAAATGGTAATAGCTGGACACCATTTCATGGGGAATCATTTCAGAAGGCCTGAGCCAGAAACATGTGGCAGGGTTTTGCATAAGCCATATTTGTCATTTACAAGACAATAAAGAGCACACAGAACCTCTGGGTGGATGAGGGCCTGCAAATTGGCTGCAGGTTCTGCTGAAGCTTCAAGACCCAGACACATACATTTGGGGCTCTTTCTCCCTACCCATTCTTGGGCCTGACAGACATTCCATTGTTTTAAACGTGAAAAGTCATGGGATGTGTCTTAGTCAGTTTTCTGTTGCTATAACAAAATACCGAAGACCTGGTAATTTATAAAGAAAAGACTTATTTGGCCTGCAGTTCTTGGTGCTAGCATCTGGTGAGAGGATCTTGCTGCACCACAACATGGCAAAGGGTGTTCTGTGATGAGACAGGGCACATGTGTGTCTCCTTGGGTCTCTCTTCTCAAGAAGCCACTAATGCCAGCACAGAGGCCCCACCCTTGTGACATCATCTAACCATGGGGCCCTGCTTCCAAATGCCATCAGCATAGGATTTGGGGCTTGAGTCTCCGATGCCCAACTTTGGGTCCACAGTGAGTGCAGCAAGCTGAGCAGAAAGTGCACGCTACAGGTGTAGGCAGGTCTAGGGGCCCACCCAGGCCTGCCGTCACCACCATGCCCGGCCAGATGCTCCGAGGCCTGGAGTGCAGCCTGAGTGGCCGTGCCAAGCCTCCAGTCCAGTGGTTTTTGCCTTGGAACCATGTGGTGTCCTGGGCCTCTTTGTCCTTGGACTTGGCCTTTACAGGCTGTGTTTTCCAGGCTTCCAGCTCAGGGGCCATAGCCAGGTGTGGAGATGTCTGTGGAGGTGGAGAAGGGGGATGTGGAGGTTTCTTCTCTGCTGCCTCCACCTCCTGCAGTGCCTCAGTGTCCAGCCCCTGCAGGACCAGCCTGGCGTGGTTGTTGCCACCTCCACGTGACCCCTGCACCCAGGACACAGCTGTTCCTCCCAAGGACTGGGACCTGGAGCCTCCACCTTGGCCACTACTCAGTCTCCTCGTCTGTCCTCTGCAGTCAGCACTAATGGTGCCCAAGGCTGAGGGGAAAGCTTGAAACCCTGCAGGGTGATCCCAGCAGTGCAGCTGCAGGTCATGCAGCTCCATGCAGCGGGATGAGGCCTGGCTGTGTGAGGGTTAATTGTGATGTCAACTTGGAGAAGCATCCCCTGGACTAGCTTAGCACAGGGCTGGGTTTGCGGGGTGACAGACTTTGAAACTTAATTTTAGTTTTAAGGCATCCTTGTTCTCATCTTGGACACTTGTTTCCCTCTCCTGCACCTGCACACTCCTAGTGTTGTTCTACTTCTGTTAACCGAAACATGTTTTCTCCCTCGTAGATGAGAACTGTCCCTCCTGCTAGCCACCCTACAATGTGAGCTTAAGTTTCTGCTTCCAGAAACCAGTGAAGCACATGGTGCCCCTAAATCCAATCCCAGGCTCACCTGAGCTTTGAGGCCCCAGTGTCCCTGTGTCTGCTCCCAGGTGGCTCTCCCCCAGCCACCACAGGTGTCACCTTGAACCCCGCCCCCCAGCACATCAGCACCCCCACCTGCTTCCTTCCCCTCTGCATCCCTTTCCATCTCCTTGGTGCTCCTCTAGACAGGGCAGTCTTGGCCTACATACTTGGGGCTCCTGGTGAGCCTGTCTTTATTGTTCATGGGGGGGTTCCCTGGCTTCTCAGCTCCTTTTCATCAGGTACTTTTATGTATCTACAGGGAAATGACCATGAATTCAGAAATTCAGAGCATCAGAAGACAAATGCTAACTTTAAATGAAAATCTTCCTTCCCTCTACCTGACACCTCCCCAGGCAGGGAGACCGCACTAACTGGCCTCCACCCCGACCAGTGGCCAGACCACATGGGCAGAGAAAGACCTCAAAGGTGGCCTCCTGAGGGATCGCTGTTGAGGATGCCAGGCAGGAGCCGAGTCCCCCAAGGCTCAGTCTGTGTACTGCTTCTCAGCACCCAGGATGGAAGAAGGTGGAAGGTGAGGAGTTCAGAGGGGTCTGGGCTTCCAGCCTCTAATCCTCCCACCTTCTCTGCCTGGAGAACCTCCTTGGGAGCCTCCTGCTCTGGCCTGAGCCATCTGGTTGACCCTTTTGGACCTGCAGAAGTAGCCACGTCCTGTGGGTCAATTTAGTAACAAGCTGGGGATGAAGGGAGCAGGGTCCTCTGCCTTGGGTTCCTCTGGCTCCCAGGTGAGATTGGCAAGGTCTTCTGTACCCCAAACCCAAAGGCTAAGCAGGGACCTGCAATTGCTCAGCTGGACCACGACCTCATCTATTTCTGAAAATTGTGTGTTGAATAGAAATTTTTCAGAGTTGTTAAGTATCTGAGATGGCGTCTGACTCCAATCTGTACTTTTCAAAGGCCATTGATCCGGATCAATTGAAATCCAAGTCCTTGACCTGGAGTCTTGGAGCTGAGCTGGGGAAAGAGGAGCTCTTCCCTGCCTAGCTGTGGACCCCAACTCTATCCACACACTCACCACCCCCCAATCTCCCCAACCACTGGGAGGCTGGAGGCTCTAGGAGAAAATTCCAGTGGGAAGAGGCACAAGATAGACCTTTAGAGGATACGAGAGAGATAGGAGCTCAAGGTAGGCCAAGGAGAAGGAGGAAGGCGCCTCAGTGTGGGCTCTGGGGACAGTGGGAAGGCTGGGTCCCCAAGGAGCGGTCTTGAAGCCTCAACCCACCAGTGGCATGCACTGCAGGTTGGGGAACCCATGTCCTTGTGTCCCACATCTCCTCGCGAGTGGTGAGGGTCCATGTGTTAGAGCCTCAGTCCCCCTGTGGTGCTCCTGGGATGTCTGGAACCTCATGGGAGGTCTGCAGGTCACTGTGGGCACCCCTTGGTGGGGTGTGGACCCAAGCCCTCTCTCTTGCTCTCTTTGCCTCCTTGGCCTGAGGTGAGTGGTTTGTCTCTATTGCCTGCTTCCACCATGATGAGCTGTGCTCCTGGGTCCATTCCAACAAATGGAAACCTCCAAAACCCTGAGCCAAAATGGACCTGTGCTCTGTGCTTGGCGATTATCACAGGACTTGCTCCAGGGATGGAAAGATGACCAGCTCAGCAGGGCTGGGAGGAAGTGATCCTGTTGCCTTGGTGCCCCATCCAACAGCCAACCCCGGGTAGGCAAACTTGGCTCCCCGTTCCCTGTCCCAGCCTCAGCCTGGGGACCTTGCCCAGCCTCCCAGATTCCTGGCCTTACCCAAGACCCCATGGCCCTGGAGTGCTCTGTATACCCCCACTCACCCAGCCTCTCGTGAGCCACTGCCACCCAGCACTGAACGCCCCTAGGACAGTTCAGCTCTGACCCTCAGGACTGTGGCACACAAGGCCCCTGGACACTCCCTGGGATGACCATGTGCCATTGCCCCAAGGCTTGGCTGTGTTCTGCAGGGGAGCAGCTGTCTTCTGTGACAGGCACCCCTCAGAGAGCAGCCAGGGTTCCTCTCGAAACTGGGACCTTCCATGCCCCATGGCAGTGGGGTCTGCTTGGGGCGCATCGCCTTTGGTGTTCCCAGGAGGAGTCCTTCGGCCTGAAATCCAGACACTCAGCAAGAGGGAGGCCCCAAGTTTGCAGATATTCACTCTGGAAGTCAACGTGGGTTGACCAGAGTCAGCCCAGCTTTTCTCCCATTCCGACATTTCCCAGGCCTTGTAAAGCTAATGAAAAATGGCAGCAGGGCCCGAGGAGGGAGACAGGAGGTGCGTAGCAGCCCCTGGAACCTGGGTAATAACTTCAGGCTGAAAGGCAAATAAGGCAGAATGAGTGACAAAGGCAATCTTTGAATAAATAGTCCCTAAACCTGGAATGATGAATTGCCATAGAGAAGCATAATCCCCCAAATTGCATCCCAGGTGGAGAAGGAAATTTGAGCCTGCAGCAGACAGCGGGGTTAGAGGCTGCAGGGCTGCTGGAAACCACTGCTAACAGCAGTGACCAGGGAGGGCAGGTGGCCCAGGGACCCTGGCCTGATTCTGGAGCTGGAGGAGGTTTGAGTTGAGGGTCTGCAGGGGGGTCTGCGGCAAGGTCATGGCAGAAGGAGGAGAGGAAGTTAGCGACTTCAACATTTGCCAAGGGCTGAGCTCAGGGCAGCTCGAGGAAGCCCTACAATTAGGGAAAGGAGCCTAGAACTGCTGCATGAGCAGAAACCACAGCACAAGGAGGCCCGGGGTGACCATGGAGGGCTCAGTCTTGGGCTGGGTGTGGCTATCTTCCTCCTCTTCTTTATCCTCTTTAGGGCCAGTTCCTTTCAGAGCCCTCCATACACATAATTCTCACATTGGTCCATTTTCTGTTGCTATAGAAAAGTACTGAACACTGAGTACTTTATAATGAAGAGAGGTTTCTTTACCTCACAGTTTTTTGGAAGCTGAAAGTCTGGCATGTGGTGACTCTGTTAGTCTCACATCTGGTGAGGGCCTTGTGGCAGATAGCATCACGGTGGGCACGTGTAAAGAGGGATCATGACAGGAAGCCAGAGATGGGAGGGACAGGCTTGCTATTTTATAACAAGCTGCTCTTGGGACGTGGATTTAGCTCATTGGCACCATGACTGCCTCGAAAGAGCAAGGTCCTGAGTTCAATCCCTGGTCCAAAAAAAAAGGAGAGGTGACAAGCTGGTGTTGAGGGGTCCTAAGGGATCCACCTTATCCCTTCTGAGCAGCCAGCCTGTGACCTTATCGTCCTCTTCTTACAGGTTCTGTCTCCTCTTAGTACTGTCACTTTGTATAGAGAGGAGCATAAATGAGAAGATATATGCATAATTATGCAAGGAGACTTATCAGGTAGGCTTCCCAGACCAGAGGCTGGAGAGTCCACAATGGCCTTCTGCACCCTGGAGAGCTGGAGGAGCCATAGCTGCTCAGCTCAAGAAGATGGAAGCTGCAGAACAAGAGGGACCAAGGGACTCATCAGCAGTCCAAGGTCAGAGGCCTGGAAGCTGCCTGGAGAGTCGCCCTGTGAGTCTGGGTTGCAAGCTGAGGAGACTGCAGGCAGAGGTTCAAAGGCATTGGCAGCAAAGGGCGGATCCACTCAAGCAGACTGGAGCTCTTCAAAATGGACACACTTCCTCCTTTCCCTTTTCATCCCACCCAGGCTGCAAGCCTATTGGTCAGTTCCGCCCACATCCAGGGTGGGTCTTCTCCTCAGTTTGCTGCCTGCGTGTCAATCATCCACAGATACACAGGAACTGTGCTTTCCTAATCAGTCCAGGGTTTCTTACTCTGCTCAGATTGAAGATTAACAGACACCTGGATTCAGCTTCCAGTACATGAGCCCTTGGGTGGCCTGCTGAGTCCCACCAAGCAGGCCCCTTTAGCTTCCAGGCTCTGGCCACAGCAGGCGGACCACAAACTCACTGAGGCCACAAACCAGTGTGTTGTCTCCCGACTGCGTCCATCACAGTGGTGGATTCTCCCACAGCACTTGGGCTGGGTCTCAGCACCTACTTCACTAATTTAATCCTCACCTAACCCCATCTGGCAGAAGCTTTGTCTGGACCCATGAAACAGAAGAGCCATGAGCTGAAGGTGATTATTATTCTCACTGTCTCCATGATGCCTAGGCCGGGGTCAGCCTTGCTCCATGGTGGGGTCTGTGTGGCTTTGCAGCCCCTCTGGCTCTCTCGGGCCTCTCTTCTACTCTCCAGCCCCAGGTGACCTCACAGCACACACCCTCCAGCCTGCAAGTACCTGGATTCTTGGCCTCCATCCTGCATGGACCAGGGCTCTGTTTTTTTTTTTTTTTTGGTACCGGGGATCGAACTCAGGTCCTTGTGCTGGGCTCTGCTTTTGACTGAATGGCAACATCCACTTATGGAGCCAGCAGAGGCTATGGCCTGGGTTCCTCCAGTACTCATGCCAGGCTCCACAGCCAGGGGGATGCTGCAGATTCGTGGATGACCCAGGAAAGCCCAGGAGCCCACCAGGAACCAGGCCACACGAGGGATAGGTCCAGGGATTCCTCAGTTCCGGGGAGGGGCAGCATTTATACCCATCCTGAGGGGAGAGGTGGGGGACAGCAGAAAGACAGGAAGAGCAGCCTTGAGGCAGAGGAAACAACAGGGGCTGTCTGTGGGAAGGACACAGTATGTACGAGCTAGGTATGAGTCCAGGAGGCAGCCAGCCGGATATTCCTGGGGGAGCCTGGGCAGGGGCCCAGCTGGCTGGCAGCCCCATCTGCGGGACTCCTGAGCATGCAAGGCCATGTCAGAGCCTCTAAGCTCCAGCCCAGCTTCTGGTTGAAGCAGATGCAGGGGTCACCATCACTGGGGCCGGAAGGACACACGGTTGGTCCCGTCCAGCCATCAGGACCACAAGAAGCACTACTGGTGACTGTTCTAAATCCTTGTCTGGGCTGGCTTGTTCTACAGCAATAGGAGGTCGAGGCTCCTGAGCAGAGGCTGCTGGCCACAAAACGCGGGAAGGAGCGAAGGACACCCAGTGAGGGAGGCGCTCTCAGGGTACTAAAATTCCTCGGGCAGCACCCAGATAACCGAAAGCTGACTATATATAGGGATTTCTCCCAGAGAGAAAAGCATTACATTTCCCTCTTTGCTCTCCCCAATAACAACTCAAATATCGAGTTGTTTGGGAGTTACATAAGCCCTTTTGTATGGAACAGAAATAACCCCGTGCGAAGTGGCCCATTGAGTTATTTATGGCATTTGAACAGCGAGTTTGCATAGCTCTCTGTTGATCCAGCTGATTACGCCTCAATCAGCTGCTAACGCAGGCAGGAAAAAATAAAACCAAATCAGCGGCTGAGTAGCAGATCAGTAACCACAAATAGACACAGCCAGGCTGGACTCAGCGCGGACTCCGCATGACTGCTGGAGCCTGCGGTGGGCACGCCGTCCAGTCCTCTCCTCCATCACCCACCATGGTGCTCCTGCTGGGAACAAAGGCGCACTGGCGAAAACAAACGGCCAGGGTTTATCTTCTCCAAGGTATTCAAAAGGCGAATAAGCGGGCACTATTTTCTACCCTTTTGCTGATTCAGGGCCTCAGGTGTGCACAGCTGGGCAATTATGTGCCTCGGCTCACAGTGCACTCCCACCGTTCCTGTCCCCTGTGGGGCACTGCTCGCTTTATTTTAGGGTTGCATTTTCTTCTTGTCACTCATCCTTGTACACACCCACCTCTGCAGGCACTGGCAGTGGGTTTGGTGTCTGTCTTCAGGCACACGCATGTTGCAAACACCCGGTGCTCTCGGATGTCTTGGTTTTCAGAGCCCCATCAGGCCATCCCCACCCTCTGGCTCTCTGCACCAGACTGTCCCCCATACTCCAGCTACTGCATACCTGACCACTGCCCATGCTCCAGCTATTCCACGTCTATCCTCAAGTGCACTGCAACAATGGGAGGGTCCCATGGAACCACACCACTGGTCTGGCACAGCTGGATGGTCAGTGCCCTGTACAGGTGGGGACAGAATAGCCCAATCTCAATCCCTGGTCTACTTCCATGCCCCAAGGACTGATTTCCACCTTGCACTGGCTCTTCAGACATCTACACCCTTCTCTAAAGTGCTCCCTCCCTCTCCTGATAGTGACTTCCTTCTTCCTGGATGAACTGGAAACACAGGAGGCTGGGCTGACAGGCTCTGCCTTCCCTCCAGGTAGAGGATTCTGGTTCTGCCCTACCTGAGGCCCATCCCCTCCCATCCACACAAGGACTTTACCCAACCATGGCCAGAATTCCCCTCCCTGTCAGATCACTTCTAGTAGCTGGCTTGCTATGAGGAGGCGGGGTCTGACGGAAGTGGTGAGCCATGGGGGCCTGGCCTGGAAGGACTTACTTCCTCCCATTTTTCCCTTCACCCTCTCTCTGCTTCCTGTCCACCATGCCATGAGCAGCCCTGCTCCGCAAGGCCCCTCTGCCCTGCCTTCCTGCCTTGGAGCCAGTGGACCATGGACTGAGACCTCTGCAAACTGTGAGCCAGAATAAACCTCTCCTCTTTAAGCTGTGGGTGTTGGAGATTGAGTCTCAGAGAGGAGAAAGTAACCCATAACACAAACTCTTCAGGATTTCATTTCCTTTCATACTGCTTGGGATTCATTGCGCTAAGTCTGAGAGTTAATGTCTTAAATTTATTCTGTAAAATCTTTAGCCATCATCACTCTGACAGTTTTTTCTCTGTGCTTTCTTTTTCTCCTTGTGAAGCTCCTATTCAATGTTTGTTAGACTTTTTCAGTCTGTTCTTGATGTCTTTTATCTTTAAACCTCTCATTAGTAGCTCATGTTTTCTGTCTTTCTCATCTGAACTGCTCTCTGGATAATTACTGCACATTGATTTTCTGGTTTACTAACTGTCTTTAGCTACAACTCTTTTAAAAAGCCATTGTGCTTTTTAATTTCAGATATTTTAATTTTCATCTATTTGGTCCCTTTTCAATTTTTTAACATTTCGATAATCTCTTTTATATGTCCATGTCTCCGAATCTTTTATTTCTTATTAGACTCATGGGCCACATATTCTATGCATGGTAATCCAAATATATGAGGTCTTGTGTCAGTTGAATTGTTTCTGATGTCTCCAATGAGTGGGAGCTGCTTCTTAGATGTGTTTTGCGATTTACAATTGTGAGCTCAGTGGGACTGACTTTCACCGTGGAAATCTCTCCGAGTCTGGGTTGAGGTGCCTTCCTCCAGAGGCCATCACGTTCACTTCTGCCTCGCACCTGGGACACTACATCCTGAGACCTTCAGTGTGGCCCTTATCAAAGCATTTCTCAGGCTTGAACTTCCACCCTGAGGGGCCGAGTCCTCACCACCTGCCGTTACCTGGTTATTAATCCCACACCGTTAGCCCCGATGCTGGAGCTCTTCCGTACCCACCCGACACTCTTCTTTACCTCCTCCTTCTGTTCCTGGCCCCTGTGGCTTCCTTTACCGCCTCACGATTTCAGCTTTTCCTTCAGTGATGCTTGTAATTCACCCAGCATTCCAGGTGTGTTTAGAGGGAGAGATTTTAAGAATTTCTTTGCTGTCCTATCTCCAGAAATGGAACTTTTTACCTGGCTCTATTTGTTTTTTAATGTGTGTTATTCATACATTGCAGCCTGTGGGCTCTGTCTTTGACTGGCAAGTACTAGTGCCTGGGCGTGTCTGTGTGTCCCACCTACATGGAATGGATGGCTTCCCTGCACGCCCTGTTCTAGAGCCAGCGTTTTTTCCTCCCCTGAGTGGACACCACAGTCTCAATACTGAGGCTCTTAAATCCTGTCCCTCATCTCATTCTGTATCTTTGCAGGTAACCTGTACTTTCCCTTTGAATGTTCTTAGCCTCTTCTCTTTCCTTTGATGATCTTGGGTTTCACTCCAATGTGTCTAGGTCACAATTATATTTTATTCTATATTTTTAGTCTATCCAGCTGGGCTTTCTGTGAGCCTTTTGCAGCTGGTAATACCTTTTTTTTGAGTCTGTGGAATTCTTGCTTTTTTCTCCACTTTCAAAGTCTGCTTCTGTGTTTACCTTCCCTCTCCCCATGGGGCTCCTGCCATGTAGATGTCTACACCCTTCCCTGCCACATCCCTGGAACCTGGCTCCTTCCTCTCTTTAGCCCCTCCACCTGCCTCTGAGGAGGACAAGCGGCCCCTGAACCTTCCAGCTCCTCCTGTCTCCTGCTTCCTGGCATCCCAGTCCCCTGCAGGGGTCACCCTTAGAACCCTATAGTTTGGGATCCACATTCTCTGATGCTTTCCACAAATGCTCAGGCTTGCTTCACGTCTTTAGTACCCACTGTTACCAATCCAAGGGCATGTAGAATTTTTTTTGCTTTAAATTCTCATCCTGGCTGATTGATTAGTTCTGTTTTGCCTGGCACGGCTCTCTGCTGAGCAGTGGCATGTGTGCCTCTCAAACACCTCCTGCCTTCCCGCCAGGCTTCTCTGCTGTCAGGGCTGTGAGGTGCGGCTGCCAGATGGGGCCAAACCCACAGCCCCCGTGGGCTGCCGGGTGGGTGGGCTGGGTCCAAGTCTGAGCCCGTGTGCGTACAGCTGAGGCAACCTGGCAAACACGTCGCCAGGGACCTTGTTGATGCACCCGCTCCCGCTCGGTGGCTCTCGAAGGAGCTGTTTCTGTTTCCCACAAGCACCTGGGTGATGCCCGTGCTGAGGGCCTCTGTGGACTGAACTCCTAGACCCTGAATTCAGAGGGCTGGGCCTGACAGGGTACGGGGAGGAGCCTGGGGCTCAGAAGGTGCAGAAGGGGAAGAGGGGCGCAGTCTTTCTCTGGTCAATCACTGGCATTCCCCAGCTTAGACTCTATCTGGAAATCTTTTTCTAGTTCTGCAAGCCTGCTCCAGGGTGCCAGGCTGTCTTCTAGCCAATCCAGGGTCATCGATCTTCATTCATTCATGAAGAATCCAGTCATTAATAAATGATCATCCATTCGTCAATGTTTTATGAATGTACTCGATCTTTACCCTTTCTTTGATCTGAGGGGCATTTACGCAGTGCCTGTTCCAGGTGGAATGGCTAGGGCAGGGGAGGCAGCAGGAAGCAGGACGGTCCCTCCCCTCCTTGACAGCAGAAGGACAGCAGCAGTGGAGGGACATGCGCGTGAGTGGCTGTATCTATATGTGTGTATGTATAGACATGTGTGTGTTTGTGTAGACATGTAGATATGTGCGGGCATGCATGTATGTGTAGACGTGTATAGTCATGCCTGTAGTCATATAGGCATGTATCATGTTTGTGTGAATGTATAATCATGTATGTGTGTGGTCATATACATGTAGTCATGCATGTAAAGACATGTACACACAGACATGTATGCATGTATGGACATATCTGTGTAGAAAACTCGTAGGAAACACACAGGTTAGAAGCAAGTACCATGTAATACCTTAAATGTACCAATATAACTAATAAAAGAAAGAAAGAAAAATAAGCACCACTTCCACTGTGCAGCATGGGAACATGTGCTCAGGGCAGAGGTGGGGTCAGGGAAGGCCGGCGTTTGTCAAGTGGAAACAGAGACTCGGATGGAGAGAAGGGCAAGCTCTAGGGAGCCGTGCAGGGTGCTGGGCACTTTCTGGGCCCAGCAGGGGCTGCTGGCTGGAGCAGAGGAGCAAACACGGAAGCAGTGGAGATGGTGTCCCTGTGGAAGCCAGCGCCTGCGGGGGATGAGGTCGTCTTGTCCTTTTCTGCTGCTCTGACTGAATCCTCTTCCCTTCTCCTGCAGAGCTCCTCCTCCCCGCTCTAGAATCCCTCCAGGGGAGGAGTTCTGCTTGTAGGCCTCGCCCTGGGGGAGGAGGCAGGCAGGCAATGGAAGGACTGGAGAAGCCAGGGAGCCCTTGGTTCTGAGGTCCTCCCTGTCTCTGGTGCAGAGGCCACCGCATGCACGGGGCTGTGTTCTGCACCCCAATAAGGCCCAGGGGAGTGTGAAGCACTGCGATGTCCACAGGGACTCAGGCAGGAGGGAGAAGAAAGCCAGCCGTATATTAGTGTATCTTGGCGACTTGAGCTACTGCTGTCCATGATCCTGGAAGGCTCCTCCTTTCCGGCTGAGTATGAAAATGTCTCTTTGTGCTGGACATAGCATCACGCCTCTGCATGTAGTCAGTTGCCCATCACTATAACACAGTGCCTGGGACAATCAACTTACAGAGAGAAATGGTTTATGTTGAGTTACACTTTTGTAAGCTCCAGTCCATGGTGAATGGGTTAGTCCTGTTGCTCTGTGACAAGACAGCGACACTGCTCACCTCATTGCAGGAAGTGGGGAGGAAAAATACACTGGGTCCCAGAATCCTCTTCGGGGGCGTGCCCCCAGTGACCCAGAACATGCCCCAGTGACATAAAGACACACCCCAACAATGCAAGGACACGCCTACAATGACCCAAGGACACGCCCCCGATGACCTAAGGACACACCTCCAATGACCCAAGGACACCCCACCCCCCCATGACCTAAGGACCTCCTTCTAGGCCTCATCTCTCCCAATAGCACCACCTTGAGGACAGTAACACACAGTTGGGGAACACTGAACGTCCGCAGTGATTGAGCAAACAGGTAATACTTAATAGGCACATATTTTAGGTTTAAAGCTTGAGGTTCTATACATAAGTGAAGATTTAGCTTTCCGTGGTTTCAAAAACTTCGCATTCTGTGTATTGACCATACCTAAAATATTCACAATTAATTTAAAATGGGTCAAATCCTTGTTAAAATTCTTAATATACAGGCACCAATGTGTACCAAATAGAAATAGCATGAACATTTGCTTTCTCACAACAAATATTCTGAATGTGAAATTAAACTCCACTGTACTTGGGTTTGGGGATCTAACTTTGAGACGATTCCTTCGCTGTCTTTCCAGCTCAGTTCTCTGGCATCTCTGTGACTGGCTTCTCAGATTCCTTGCTGCAAGGGGCACGCGTCTGTGAAAATCCCCCTAATTCTCTCTCTTCTTGCGGCCAGACTTTGAAGGGCTGATACGGAAGTGATTTGGCAGGGACGAGCCAGAGCAGCCGCAACTCAAATGCTGAAGTTCTACTCATTAACAAGTTGTTAAATAATTAATAGGTTTGTGTTTAATTGCTTCTGTGTATATAATCTTGCTTTTTCTGAAAACCATCATTAATTTTCAGTTAGTTCCACTTGATGTAACAAGGCCTAATGCTTCCAGTTGGAAAAAATGCATATTTATGAATGCTTGCTCTGTCTGAAGCTCGAAGAAAAATAGGATTTTTCAGTTCTTTAATGTTTAAGCAGGAGGGAGGGGCAAAGAAACTTCCACTGGAATCTTGGACACTATGTTTAGTTGGCAAGTTTAGCTCTCTGATCCCAAATAATTTCTCTAGAGACCTCATTAAATTTTATCTTAAGTGGAAATCTTGTCCTCAAAAATTCCAATTTTCTGGACTCTGTCTTGGACAGTGCCCTGCATTCCCACCGATGGAGCTGGACAATGGCCACCTGGCATGGACCCTGCTGGGCAGCATCTGCCACGTGGGCACAAGGGAACAGCTCTGAGGCCAGCTGGGCAGGGTGACGCAGGCACTGAGGGCTCCATCTCCCCATGCAGCTCAGCCTGGGTGCCTGTCCCTCAGCCCTATACCTGCAAGACTGGAAAAAGTACTTGGGATCCAGACTGATGTCCAGAGAGGAAACAGCGCTTGCATGGGGTTCCCTGAACAGAAACACAAGGCCTGAGTGCTCTGGCTCAGGAGCAAAATCTAAAACATGTGGTCCACAGAGAGGTGGTCACCAGAGGCCAGGGAGCGAGGCTGGGGAGGGGGAGGGAATGTTGAGGATCGGTGCTGAGTCAGTGGTCAGAGAGGAGCAAGAAGTTCCAGGGCGGTGTTGCCCAGTGAGGCGATGATGCAGTGAAAAAAATACAAGAAAGGATTTTGAATGTTTTCACCATAAAGAAATGGTAAACGTCTGAGCTGGGCCTGGTGGTGCACACTTGTAATTCCAGTGCTCTGGAAGGCCAAGGCAGGAGGATCTGAAGTTTGAACCCAGCCTGGGCGACTTAGCAACTTAGCAAGACCCTGCCTCAAAATAAAAAAGTAAAATAAAAATAAAAAGGGCCGGGATGTAGTTTAGTGTGAAGTCCCTGGGCTCAATTCCCAGTGCTGAAAATAAACGAATGAATGGATAGACAGATAGATAAATAAATACATGTTTGAGAAGGTAAATTTGCTTAAACCTAATTTAAACACTGTAAAATCTATACAGCTATCAAAACATTATGTACTACCCCATATATATGTGCCATTTTAATAATTTAATGTATCTGTCAAAAATAAACTTAAAAGAGAAAAAGGCACAGGATAACGCAAAGCTTTATTTTCTTCCTTTTGGCTCTTGTGCCTTCCAAATTATTTATTATGAATATGGAGGTAACACGATCATTTAGAAAAATCCCTCCCTGCCTCTCTTAAGAGAAAGATGCTCCAAAACGCGGTCCCCGGTCACTTGGTGGTGGCTTTGCCTGACGGTCTCACTGGCGTTTCCTGTGTGTGGCAGGAAGTTGTGATCAGCCCACACATGTGCACACCTGGCTGCTGCACTGCTACCCGTGTGTGTCTGTGATTAGGATAAAATAGTTACTCACCACATGCGGCCTCAGGCACGTCTAAGCTCCACCTGTGTTGTGTGTCTGTGCTCGCCCCACCTGGAGACACAACACGGGCATGTTGGCTCATGATCCCGCACCTTTCAGGCCAAGCATGTCGCCGTGTGGCTGTAGCTTCTTCGATGGTGTAAGTAGACTGCTTTTACTTTGTCCATTCACCAGTTCGTGAAGCTTTGAGTCAGTCCCAGTTTTTCATGAACCCGAACCGTGCTGGCTCCTGGTGCCCCTCTATGTGCTGTGTTGACAGTGTCCCCATAGGTGCTTTGCCAGGTCCCCACCCTGTGCTGCCCAGCTTCATGGGACAAAGCAGCTGTGCAAATGCCATCAGTCTGGCTCATCCTCTGACCCATCACTGCCCTCCGCTTGGGGCCAGTGTGTCTGCTCTGTGCCCTGCCACATTCCTGAGGAGGCCAGTGTTTTGCCTGTTTCCTGGATGGAGACGCCTGTCCACTTTCGGGAAACTGTGGCTCACATCTGCTGCACATTTCACTATGGGCTCATTTCTCTCTTTTCTTACTGACTTAAAGATTTTCTGAAGTAGATTCTAAATACTGAATCCATTTTGTTTTCAACTATGCATGTTGAAAGGATCTTTCAGTTTTTAACCTTCTCTGCTGTGTCTTGAGAAACAGAAGATTTTGATGATCAAGTTGGAAAATGAGCAGTCTGTTAAAAATTACTTAATTTTGGGAGGCTCTGTTCAAGAGCACCTTTCATACATCAGCTCAGAAAGTTCTCTGATGGCATTTTATTTTAATTATTTTTAAATTTAAAATTTTAATTTATTTGAGATTAATTTGGAGAACAGTGTGAGGTGGATAGCTATTTCTTTTTTTTGAAATGCGGACAATGAATTGTGCCAGTATTATTATTGTGAATTCTCTCTGTACCCCGTCTCTGCTCTGTCCCCTCATATTTTCCCCTGTGAGTCTAGTTCTAGGCTG
Source organism: Heterocephalus glaber (assembly GCF_000247695.1). Next base: position 5,866,360 of record NW_004624818.1, read on the forward strand.
TCTACACTTTATATCTGGGCAAGTTACCAACTTGTGCAAGGTATGGGGAATCCTGCTCTCTGGCAAGACTGGAAAGCTGTAGGAAAGTCTTTCATTTCATTTTTCCCCATCTCTGCCATTCTTGCTTCTTTGTACTTCTGCATAAATTTTGGAATCCATTTGTTAGGTTCCATAGAATCCTTATTAGAATTTGGACTAGAAATATGTCACATCTGCAGAGGAATGACAACTTTCTGAGGTTGAGTGCTCCTATGACGAACATGCACATATGGCATCCCCAAATAAGAAGCTGTCATGAAGTAAAAACAGGAGATAGCAAACACTTCAGAACATAGTTTATAAAAGGCATGCTCTATGGACAGAGTAGAGACTGAACTGAAAATTGACTTGGAACTAATTGGGAAGGTGTCTTAATTATTTCTCTCCTTGCTGAGACAAAATACTCGCATTCAATTTTTTAGTAAGCCAGCACAAATATTCGATGTTCAAAGTTAAAGGGGGAAAGGTTTATTTAGCTCACAGTTGGTAGAGGTTTCAGTCCATAATCAGCTGGCTCCAAGGCAGGGTGGCATTGCAGAGGAAAAACAGTTCATGGCAGGCAGAAGGCAGCAAAGCAACAAGGGATGACTATAGCTCTGTCTATCCCTTCTGTCTTATCTAGGCTGCTTAGGACAGGCAGCACTCATGCCCTTAATCTGTGTGCCCTTGATCCTTGCATCTCACCATGAATCAATTCCACACACTCTAGATCCAGGGACCTCTGAAAAGGCCCCACTTGTGACCACATGAGGCTTTGGGGGGCAGCTAGACACAAGCCACAACAGAAGGAAAAGTGAGGTGATCTCCTATGTGCAAGAATGAGAAGAGAAAGAGAGAAAAATGAAGAGAAGTGGATGATAGATAAAACCCCCTCAAATAATTGCCCAATGATGACTGATCCAGGTAAGTGACAACAGAGAAAACCAAAGTCTGATTGAAAGCAATAAAAGAAAATGGCCTGATGTTAAGACAGAATTGATTCTAAGGAAATTATTGAAGGCTAAGCATAAACAGTGTAAATGTACGTTTTTATTAAAGCATGTTCCTTTTTAAGTACATTGTGAACATACATTTTAAACGTCCATTTGGCTTTGCAGGTCCACAGCTTTCACATTTTTACATTCAAACAGCTGTGGACAAAAAATACTTGAAAAAAATCGTGTCTGTACTGGGCACACATACTCTTTTCTCCTAGTTATCATTCCATAAACAATACAGTGTAGCAACTATTTCCATATCTCTGACCTACTGCCAGATATGGTAAGTAACCTAGAGGAGACTTAAGCCATGTGGGAATATGTATACATGCATGTACACACAGGTATAATGGCATTTCATACAAGGGACTTGTGCATCACAAGCTATGTCACTTGCAGGGGTCCACAGTACTGAGCATGTCTATCTAGTTTACGTTTTGACCCTGAATATAAGCCAAAATTCAAAATTCAAGCCTAAAAAAGCCAATCCTAAAAATGTATGGAGGAAAATCAGGCTACTTTCAAAATAGTAAGAATTAGATTGGCATCAGATTTATAATTTTCAACACAAAATCTGAAAGATATTTGAGACAATATGTCCAAATTTGCAGGGAGAAAGAATTTGAATTTTGAATTGTGTATTAAATCAAGTGGTCTGTGAAAAAGAGGGCACACCAATCTTCAAATATGCACAATTAAAAAAAATTATACCACCTATAAAATGTTCCTAAAGGAAAAGTTGCCTGGCATGCACATCAGAGGAGCCAAAGTTCTGGCAAGAAGGAAGCAGGAAAAAGTTCTAGACAAAGAGAAGAGCAGTGTGATTGCATTCACACCTTTCAAAATATTACCAGTGCTGTTATCTCTATCACGAATAAAATTGTATTGTAAGAATTAAAAAGAGCCATTGAGAAACATTTACAAAGTCTGGGACTAAAATTTGTAAAAGCTTAAAACCTAGATCTTCCATCTTACTCCAGCAAGAATGGCTTTTATTAGTCAATGAAATAATAGCAAATGCTGGCACAGCTGCCAGGAGAAAGGAACCCTTCTACATTGTTGGTGGAAATGTAAACTAGCACAACCACTATGGAAATCAATGTGGAGATTCCTCAAAAAATTAAAATTAGAAATTCCATTTGTCACAGCTATTCCCCTCCTAGGTATCTTACAGAGAGAGTTAAAGTCATCATATTTGAGTGGTACATGCACACCCATGTTTATAGCAGCGTAACTCATAATAGCTAACTCTTGGAAACTGCCTATCAACAGATGACTGGATAAAGAAAATCTGGTGTTTACACACAGTGGAGTACTACTCTGCCATAAGAAGGATAAACTTGAGTCATCTGTAGAAAAATGAATGCACCTTGAGACCACAATGATAAGTGAAATAAATCAGACACACGAGCTTGAATATTGCATGTTTCTCTTATAGGCAAAGCCAAAGTATAAGTAATTTAAATGGCATATAGAAGTATGTTAGGCCAAAATTTTCAAGGCAATTACTAGTTTACTAGAATTAGGATACAGATATTCCAAACTTCTGGAAGAAAAATGTGAAATAAAAGAAGTTGTATTCATAGAACAAATTCAAGAGAGAGAGAAATAGAGAACTAGATGCACTAAGATAGTGGGAATGAAAGAAAATATAATTTCAATATTGTGAAGGAGTTAAGATTCAAATTAAAGCAAAAAAATGCTAAAATTTGGTTTCTAGAAAGAGATCTAAAAGAACATAAAACAGCAAAAGAAACATGACAAATGTTAGCCTCTTCAAGAAAATAATAATAAGTTAAAGGTTTACAATGTTGTTATTAGAGATTGAAAAACAATTAACACGGAATCCTGTAAGAACCCTCTGACTGTCCTGTGGGTGCCCCTCAGCCCTCACTCACAGTGGGCCAGGGTCTTAGTTACTTTCTCATTGCTGAGACACAATACCTGACACCCACAAGTTAAAGGAGGAAAGGTTCATTTTAGCTCACAGTTTATAAAGGTTTTAGTCCATAGTCAGCCAAGGCAGTGTGGCATGGCAGAGGGGCATTGCAGAGGAGAAGCAGTCCATGGCAGGGCAAACAGGAGACAGCAGACTTCCTTCTGTCTTGCCCTTTATATCCCATCCAGGCTAAAACCCTCTTGATTGGTGCCACTCACACCCGGGGTGGGCCTTTTATCTTTAGTAAATCCATTCAGCCACACCTAGAATTATGCTAGACCAATCAGGGGACTAATCCAGTGTCACACTCCCATCATCCAGCCACCTCCCCAAAGCACCACTGAAATGCTCAAGAGGCTCTGGTGGGGCATCTACATAGGAGTCATAATGGCCAGCCTCAGCTAAGGGCTTTGCATCATTTGTCCATTTAATATTCGAAGAGACCCAGGAGCTTTAGAGCCATTTTACAAATGTAGAAACTGAGGATCAGAGAAGAAAAATGATTTTCCAGAGGTCATGAAGGCAAGAAGTGGCCAGGCTGGGAACACAGGGTGGGAATGTATGGGGCAGCCTCCTGGGTCTGTAATCCCACAGCTGCTCCCTTACTATCAGGTCATCTTGCTCCACAGAGAATCAGAACATTCTCCGTCCTATAGGTCGCATCCCCAGGTCACATCCCCAGGGGCAAACTCATCCCCACATCCCCCTTTTATCTCTCTCCCTCGTACAGTGTTGCTCTGAACCCCAACATTTCTGTGGTTCTCAAGGACATTTGTCATGATTGTCTGGCTATTCCTAAGAAGAGTCCTCAGGTTCCAGGGTCCTTAAAGTTTCAGCTTGGTTCAGAGTGGGCTTTTGCAGCAGAAAAGATGGCTGTGGAAAAGCAGATTCTTTGTCTCCTTTGACATCTGTGTTTCCTGCCAGAAAATTATAACAAATACTACTTTGCATTGCAGGAGCCATGTGGCTAGCACATTATCTGTTGTCCAGGCCCCTGTTCCTGGTGACTGGAGGTGGCTCTTGCTCCTGTGCTGCTGCCACTGATCCAGACCCACCAGTGCTGGGGACAATGCCATCCCCTGTGACTATCTCCCCCACCTCCTCTCAGGCCTAGGAAAGAAAGAATTCTCTGGGCAGCTGTGGGTATCAAACTATGCCTATTCCATTTGATCCACAGGCAGGTGGATAAAGGACAAAACCTAATGAGCCGTTGTTTGCAAATGCTGGGAGGCACCCATAGCGGGGTTCCAGACAAAGCTTTGTAGTTATTTTAAGATGATACAAATCAGTGCTTCTGTGATAGAAAAAGGATGTTCCCAGGTCCCAGTGCTTCCCCAGGAGTCTGCAGCCACTCAGCTTGCCTTCTCTTGTTCTGTACAATCTTTCTTTCCAGCCAAAATGTCCACAGAGCAGTTTAGATCCTGTGAAGATCCATTCAAAGGCTTCCAGATGCTGCAGGCTGTGGTCCAGACTCTAAGGATGGGCAAAGAAGAGCCCAGGAGGCTGGGGATTTAGCTCAGTAGCACCATGCCTGGCTTGCAAGCACAAGGCTCTGAGTTCGATCCCCCATAACAAAAAGAAAAAAGAAAAAAGAGCCCAGAATGTGGCTCCCACCTACCTGCCATGCTCAGCTCCTATATTCTCCACCCATCCCACTTGTCCTCCCCTTTCTTCCTCCAGACCTTGGCTTATGATTTCTCTCTGGCTGCATGGCCTTAACCTGATCCCATCCTCGATCTTTTGGGACTCCTAGCCAGGTGACAGGGGAGGCACAGTCTCTAGAATCAGAAGCAGTGGATTCAACACACGGCTTAGTGCTGAAGCTCTGATTGAGGCTCAGCATTTTGTAGTTGTGTCTTCTTGGTTTGGGTAGCTCTCATCATAGTCATCACCATTACTGCCATCCTCCTCCTCCTCCTCGTCATCATCATCGCTATTACCTTTGTTACAATGGCAGTAGTGTACTGATGAGGACAGTAATGACCATGCAGTGGTGTTCTTGAGCTGATGACTTTTACCTTAATGGGGTAAGAACTCTGAGCCTCCCAGCTGGTGAATGAGCTCCACAACAGTGCCTGAGGGAGGTACTGGTTTAAGTCCTGGAGTCCAATGTCTGAAGGCCTCAGTGTCTGAGGTCAGCTCAAGGAGAGAGAAATTGCCCTGCCTCTGCCTTTTTCTACTATTCCTGCCCTCAACAGGCCAGGAGACACCTGCACACATTGGTCAGGCACATTTTCTTTAGTGGGTCATCCACGAAAACTAGTGCTGATCTCTCCTGGAAACAGCCATGGAGACATAGCCAGAAATACGTCTGTCCCAGCTCTCTGTCTCCCATGCAGCTGATGCCTAAATATCACCCTTTCCTACAGGAAGTGGGTTGGTGGTTGCAGGGGGAAGGGGCCAGGGTGGAGCGGAATGAGGCTGGCACATAAAGGACATAGGGTTTCTGTGGGGAGTGATGAACATTTTTGAGAAAGTAGGTAGTGGCAACTGGTGCGCAACAGAGTGAACATATTTAATGCCACTGAGTGGCTCCTTTAAAATGGTGACTTTTATCTTATATGTATTTTACCACAAGTTTTACAAAGCTCTGCGACCTTATGTGAGTCTGTGGTTTTCATCAGCTGGCTTCTCCTTGGCTTCCTTACTTGATCTGCCTTTGCTCTCCCTGGCTGTGGGAGGTGGGCCTAAAAGATCATGTATCACATACAGTTAGGGGAGCCCCATGTGAATGAAAATGCAAGGTCTTCTGAAAGAAGTAAAAGCAGCAAATAAATATATGAAAAAATGTTCAACATCACTGGTCATTCGAGAGATGCAGATGAAAACAACCCTGAGATTCCACCTCA
>NW_004624818.1:5887958-6079780 GCF_000247695.1 Heterocephalus glaber
ATCCATCCCATCCACCCATCCACCTATCCATCCATCCATCCATCCACCCATCCATCCATCCATCCATCCACCCATCCACCCGTCCACTCACCCATCCATCCACCCATCCATCCACCCACCCATTCATCCATCCATCCATCCATTAATTTGTTCATGCAAAAAATTCAATTGCACTTCAATTGTGTGTCCAGCCTTGTTCCCAGTGCTGGGATTGGAAGGAAGAGAACAGGTCCCTCACCTTGCTTGCCTTCCAGAAGGGAGACAGTGGCTAGGAGCATGGACAGAGTGTGGACTGTTGGACTCTGTGAGCCCTGAGGATGTTCCTCCTGCTGCAGGGAGCAAGACAGACTAGACCCTGAGGCTGTGCCTTACATTTGCACCAGGTCAAAGGCCAAAGCAGCAGGGGTCTGAGGCAAGTCTGTTGCCAAATGTCCAGCAGCTGTGTTGAAACCATCCTGGTCCTCCAGGCAGCCTTGGCTTTCCCTCAGCTGCTACCCTGGACCAGGGTTAGAACTGCATCACCCTGAGCTTAGCCTTTCTCTATCTTTTAGTCCCCCATTCCATTTCTTTTATGCACAACTCCCTTATTAAAGCATGGTCATTAAACATAAGAGTTTAGTCTAGTCCAGGTGTCTGCTTCTAGGAGAAGCTAGATCAAGGCAGCTGTTTTGTAGAAGGACAGAGAAAGAGGAGAGTGGAGTCCGGGGCCTTGGGGAGGTGGACTTTGGGGTAGCTGAAGCAGGATAGCTCTGGCAGAGGGGAGGATGGTGACTGTGGACATGTGGCGAGGGAGGAGCCAATTCTGCCTGGGGCAGAGCCTGGGGTAGAGGAAGGAGGAGCAGCGAAAAGGACCAGGAGCTACCATGGGCCAGACCTGTGATGGCTCTAGACCATGGCCAGGAGCCCGGGTCCCATGCAAGGGAGACAGAAGTCACTGGAAGACACAGAGGAAGGTGCCATCATGACAACTGGTGCTGTTTAATAAGGCTGCTGGCCCCAGCTGCTGGCTGAGGACAAACCATGTGTGAGGGGAGATGGGGTGGAAGTGGGGAGACAGGAAAACTAGGGGTCTGTACCAGAAGAGTGCAGAGGGGGCCAGATGGGGCTCGGAGCAGGCTGGAACCCCAAAGGCCTGGGAGTCAGGTCAGAGATCTGTCTGGCATCTCCTGATGGGTTGGGGTACAATATATGAGGAAGTCTGGGGTCCAACCCAGTCAGGGGCAGCCCCACTTGTTAGTGAGGGAGAACCCTGGAAAAGTGGGCTTCGAATGGGCGCCGGAAGTTCCTTTTGGAAAGGCTGCTGGGGAGCCTTTTAGACATCCACATAGTAGTGTTAGATGCAGATACACAATCCAGGCTTTGTGGAAACTTCAGGGCTGGAGGCACAAAGGAGATGTGGTGTGGAGGAGACCACAGAGCATCCGGCAGAGCAGGTGCAGGGGCTGCAGATGCCCAGAGAGCACTGAGGGTTCTGTGGTCCCAGCCAGCACTGGGGATGGAGCGCTGAAGACAGGCTCGGGCTCAGGCCACTCCACGTTATGTGTAACCTGACCGGGCCACATGGCGCCCTAATCCCAGGGTGGATGAGGCTTCCGTGTGTCTGTGACAGTGTTTGGATGAGATTAATATGTGAACTGATGGGCTGAGTGCAGCAGAGGGTCCTCCTGATTGTAGGCGGGTATCACCCAGTTCAGTGACGGCCTCAGAGAATCAAAAGCAGAGCAGGAGAGAATTCTCTCTCTGAGTATCCTCACTCTGGGACCTCGGTCATCACTTGCCTTCGAATTTGGACTTAGACTGGAACTTGCACCATTGGCTCAGCTGTTGGCTGTAAATCTTGGACTGCTCTGGCTCCATAATTACATGAGCCAATTGCTCACAGTAATGTTATATGACTCAGTTTCTCTGGAGAGCCCAGACTAACACACAGCTCTGTTTTTCGGTGGATTTTATTGTCACTAAAATTCCGCAAAATTCTGCTCTCCATTTCCATGAGTCTGAGTATTCTAGATAGAAGCAGAATCATGCACTATTCATCCTGTAACTGGCTTCTTTCACTCGCTGTAACATTCCGCAGTTTTATCTACATGTTTGCCAGACTGGATTCATTACTGGGTCAGGAGTAGTGGTGCAGTGGGTGTGGTGTGCAACTGATCTTTCCACACCCCAATTCTGGTCTTCTCCTACTTCCTTCTGGGTACAGGCCTCGGATCTCATGGCAGTTCTGTTTTTATCTAATCCTCTGGAGAACTACAACACTGTTTTGCACAGCTGCTGTTCCACTTTACATTCCATCCACAGCAGCCAAGGGTTTTCCATTCCTCTGCACCTGAGCAGCCCTGTTATCGTTATAACAAGTACACTAACACTGTGGTTTTATATTCATCATAAATGAATCATGAATTTCCAGAAATAAAAAATACTCTTTAAATGCTGGAAGAAAGGAGAAATACAAATCTGGAGTGTATCCTTGGATGCGATCCCCACATGCAGAACTGTGTAATGCAGCTTTGTCCTCATCCAAAACTTTTCTTCCTGCCTCTTGCAATTGGTCCATCCCTCCCCTGCCATTTCTCTGGTTTGTTTTCTTTCTTCTTTTTTTAACTCTAATTCTGTCTGTTCTAGAACAAACAAATGGAACGATGCAATATTTGCTCTCTGGGGTAGCCTTTCTTTTAGCTCGCTTTTTTGTGTGTGTGATTCATTGTATTGCAGCGTGTATCAGCGTGGAGTCATGTTTTACTTTTGAGTCATTTTCCGTTGTAGAAATAACGAGTATCTGCTGAGCTGTTTTCCTGGCAATGGGCTTCTGGGATGTTTCTGGATTTTATTATAAGAATAGGTGTTACACATACTCACACTGTCTTCCTGTGGACATATGCTCGCATCTCTGTGTGAACAAGCCCAGGAGAGTCCTTTACCTTTCATGAGAGAATGCCAGGCTGCGTTCTCACACAACTGCACCACTCTGAACTCCAGCCACAAGCTTGCTCCTCATTCTTCAACATTTCATGGCCGTAGTCTTTTTAATTTTAACCATTCTAATGGGTATGAACTTCCAGCAAATGAAGACTTAAATTTGCATTGATATGCTATTGATTGATACTGACATGAGAACTAATGATGTTGAAGCTGTGTTTATTGATCATTTGGCGACCTTCATTTGTGATGTTTTGCTCCAAGACTTTTCTCTTTTTATCTGGGTTGGGATTTTCCCTCTCTTATTTTACTATTGAATTCCTGCTATTCTTATACGAGTTCTTCATTTGGTCTATAATATCCTTACCCTACTCTGTGGTTTACTCACTTGCTTTACTGAGTCTTTTTACGAGCAGAAATTTCAAATATTGGTGAAGTTTAATTTATCTTTTTTTCTTTATGGTTGTATCTTTCTATGTCCTCTCCAGGAAAATGTTGCCCGCCTCCAAGTCACAAAATATTCTATCGTGTTTCTTCTGGAGTCTTTATGGTTTTAAGTTTTATAATTAGGCCTATTTTCCACTTAAAATGAAACTTTGTGTAAGGAGTGTGAGGTGGAGACCACCGCTCACATTTCATAGCAGGAACATCCGGTTGTCTGAGAACCATTTGTCGAAAGGATATTGCTTCTCCCATTGAATTACCTTGGTACCTTCAAGTACTCCCAGTGACCACACGTGTCTGGGTCCGGTTCAGGAGCATGGGTTCTGTTCCATGAATGTATGTGTCTATTCTCATGTCAACAGAGGTTGAAAATCCCTTATCCGAAATGCTTGAGACAAGAAGAGTTTCAGATTATATTTTCCCACCTTTTGGATTATTTGCATATACAGAGCCTGCCCCCCTCAATGTATACATCAGGGGAAGAAAAACTTGTATGAATATTTTAATACTGAATTTATTGAGACATTGTGAGACTAGTACAAGCTACCTTTGGCTTCTACAATTAGAAGAGCTGCTCAGAGTGGCCATGAGCTTCAGACACGTATTAGTATGGCGAGTTGCTGGAGTCTGTAAACATTTTTTGGCAGGCTCTGTATATTCATCTGGGGAGGGAACCCATGTCCAAATGTAGCATTAATCTGCTTCATACACACAGACTGAAGGTAATCTGTACAATATTTTCCTCATTTTGTGCACTAAGCAAAGTTTCCTCTTGTGACCTCACATTGGCACTCAAAACATTTCAGATTTTGGAGTGTTTCAGATTTTTAATTTTTGAAATAGGGATGCTCAACCTGTACCACATTCACCTGGAATCAGGTATGCTAAATCCTCTACTTTTATTTTTTGTTTTCAATATTGTTTTGATCGTTCTGGGTCCTATTTTGACTATTCTGGGTCCTAATATCATATAGATTTTAGATTCAGTTTATCAAAACTTATGCAACACAATATAGATTGTGATTAAGCTGAATCTATGGATCAGTTCTGAGAGAATGCATATGTTAACAATATCAAGGCTTCTATCTCATGGATATCGACTTTCTTTCTTGTACATTTTGGTTAGTTCATTCTCAACTGCTTTATAATTTTCAAAGCTATTTTAAATGGAATTGACTTTTAAAATTAAGCTTACAACTTTGCAGTGTTGGCTTTGTAAAACTAGATCTGTGTGTGCTGAACTCATTCCCTATGTCTTGGCTCAATTTACTTCAGATAGGATTCCTTTTTAACAGCCACGCCCCTGTGTGGTGAGATTAGCTGTTCTTTTCTTCCTGGTTTTTTGCCTCTGTTTTTCTGGACTCAGTGTAGTGGCTGGGGTAACTGCTAACCTGGGATGGTGTAATGAGAGGGCTTTGCCTTGTTCTCATTTAGGAGCCCAGCAGCTCTGATCATAACATTTAGTATGGAGTCAGCTATGGCTTTGGATTTTTATGCATGCCTTTTATCAGACTGAGCAATCATCAGGTCCTGCTTTGATGAGATTTAACATTAATCGGTGCTCAATGCTGCCAAGTATTTTTGTATGAATTTATTTCAGTAATCATTTATTTTACCTTAAGTTGTATTAGCAAGATAAATTCTACTGATTAATTCTCCAATATGAAGTCAACCTTGAATTCCTAGTATAATGCAATGTAACACATTAGCTTTTTCATAAATTGCTGATTTTGATATGCAACTATATTCAAAAGAATTGTAAGACCGAGGGCCTTACCAAACACTCCAAGGAGTTGGCTACAGTGAAGACCACCAGGGAAGAAACACACCAGCCAAGTTGGGAAATAGACCTTTATTAGTCTGGCCAGACGGCACTCTCAAAGCAAAATAGCTTAGAGAGGCAACTGGCTCAGAATCCCAGGCTGTTTTTATAGGGGGTTGAGGGGGAAGTTAACATATCAAAGAAAAGGGGACAAAGGTTAGTGGTCGACTGTCACATATTGATGGTTAGCAGACATCTGCAGCTCGTTCTAACAATTGTGGTGCCTGGAATATCAGTTCTGGATAAACAAAGAGTTGAGTAGTTTACTCTGGGACCCTAGGTTGGTTACAGATCCCTATCTAGCATCTCTAGACTAACAAACATCTCCATCCATTAACTCACATTTTAATCACAATGGGGCTGGAGAAAAAGGGGCAAAGGTTATGCAGTCCCACAGAATATCCTTCTTTCCTTCCTTTCCTCCTGACTTCCTTTTGAAATTCACTTTCAAATTGTGATATCTCATTGATGCTGATCTCATCAAACAAACTGGGACGAATCCTTCCTTCAGTATTCTGTGGGTTTTTGGAGGATTGGTGTTATTTCTCCCTTGAACACTTGGTAGAACTTACCAGTAAAATCATCTGGGCCTGAAGCTTTATCTGTCAGAAGTGACTGAAAACCAAATCAATGTCTTTAATAGATACTGGGTGATTGGATTTTCTATTTCATTTGTATCAGTTATGACCAGTTATAGTTTTTAAGAAATAAGTCATTTCATCCTATTTAATTTATCAGCAAAAATTTGTTCTTAATATCCTCTTGCTATTCTTGTAATGTTTGTAGGTTCTGCATTAAATTTGCCCTTTCATGATATTGTTAATTTGTGTTACCTCTCTTTTTTCTCATTGGCAAGCTACAGGTTTATCATTATTGGGTTTCAAAACCCAAGTATTTGTTTTCATTGTTGTTTTCACTTTTTACAGATTTCTGATTTTATATTTATTCTTTCTATCTACTTTGGGGAGCATTTTTAGTTTGAATCTTAAACCACTGATTTTAGACCGTCCTTCTCTGATATAAATATTTGAAGCTGTGTATTTCCTTGTGTTACTGGTTTATTATTGTCCCACAAACTTAGACACAGTACATTTTCATTGTCACTCAGCTCCTTTCTTCCTGAAGTGGGCAGCAGGCTAAATCTCTGTCCAGCCCCTTAGACTTGGATGGCTACATGGAGTTTTCCCAGGGCACATGAATCTCAGGTCTCTCCAGGAATCTGGGCAGCATCTAAATGTTTGCTCCCTCTTTGTGACTCTCTTCTTTCTAGAATCCCCACCCCTGTCTTTCCACCTGGAGATTTTGCCACCCATTGTTCTGGCCTTTCAGGCCTGTTAGATGTTGGTTTCCTTCTTATCTCTGTGTATCCTTTATGAGTCCTGACCTCAGGCAAAAGGAAACCCATCGGGTGCCTTCTCTCCTTTCAAGTCCTGATTCCCTCCCGGATTCTGCCGGTGTGGCCAGTCTCCAGTGTTGTCTGAAGTTCATAATTGTTATCTGCAGAAGAATCTGTCTGGTAGGAGATGCCCTGCCAATACATGGTGAATTTATGCTTAATGATTTTGAAAAGAGCAAGATTAGTAAAACAGAGGGAAATCTGAGTGTGGAAAGTTAGAGTAAATGCTTAATAAGATGTGTATAGGGCAAGTACAGAGTATGTTTGAAAGAAAACAGAGAGGACCCCGTAGTTGATATACGTCAACTGTCTCACCTAGAATTTAAATTTGGCTACTTATAACAAGGACACAGAATAACAGTGACTTAAACAAGATGAAAGTTTACTTCTCTCTTGGGCTAGTCATTTTTTCATCACTGTGACAAATACCTGTGATAATCAACTTACAAGAAAGAAAGGTTTATTTTGGCTTATGGTTTTAGAGGTTTCAGTTCATGGTCACTTGCCTCCACTATTTTGGGCCTGTGGTGGTATAGTGCATCATGGCAGGAGAGGTCTGCTTTATTTCATGGCAGTTGGGAAACAAAGAAAGAAAAGAAAGGGCTGAGATCCCAGTATCCCCTTCAGGGGCATGCCCTCAATGAGCTAACTTCCTCCTACTAAGCCCCACCTCCTAAAGGTACCATCTCCTCCCAGAGGCTCCATGGGCTGGGGACCACGCTGTCAGTACATGGGTCTTTTGGGGGCCATTTAAGATCCAAACCATGACATCCCTCATGCAAATTTCCAAGTGAGAATAGTGGGTATATTCTGCAGAGCCATCTGGTTGCTGAGGTCACCTGTATCAATGCTCTCCCTGCCTTCAAGTCTTCCTACTTTTTAAGGGATGAATACACACGTGTCACACGCCTATCCTCTGCCCACGTTGCACTGTCAGGATGTGAGTTAAGTGGTCATATGGAGCTGCAAGAGAGGTCAAGAGCTGTATCCCTCCCTCTGCACAGCTTCTTTGCTAGTGGAGAAATCTACAGTGGAAGAGGTGGAGAACAGATACTGCGGAACAAGTTCCATGTTGATAGCAAAATATCAGCCCCGCAAATGTCGTAGGGATCTTATGTTCTGTTTCTTTTACTGGTTTCAGGAGTTGCTCTAAATTATAGTGTATACCCTTTACTTACACTGTCTACTTAGATATCAGGCCCCTTCACTTTCCATGAATGTAAGAACTCTACAAAAATATACTGTTCGGTCCCCAGCCTTCATGCCATTGTTGTGAGGGCCCTTCACTTCTCTGTATGTTAAAAGTATACTTTGTAATGACCGTGTATTCCCTTGAAGCAAAAATTTTTAATAAATTAATGGAAAGACGAGCTGTTTTAAAGAAACACTTAGCCACATATTTACCATTTGCTATGTTCTGTGTTTCTTCCTGTGGATGCACACTTCCATCTGCTACCATTTCCCTTTAGCTTGAGTACTCTCCTTTAGTATTTCAGATGGTGTGTTCTCTTAACCTGTATTTCACTCTCACATTTGAGATATTTTCATTAAGCATAAGACTGCACTGACAGTGCCTTTAGTGGCTTAAACTTATAATTCCATTGCTTTATGGCCTTTATCTTTCTTATGAGAAGTCAACTATCACTTATATTCTTGTCCCTCACATTTAATTTGCTTTTAAATTTCAGTTGTTTAAATTTTTTTTGTCCTTTGGTTGCGTTTTCAGCAGTTTGACCATGATGGCCCTGGGCATGCTTGGCTTTGTATTTATTTTACTTGGGATTTGCTGTGATTCTTGGATTTGTCAGTTAATATTCACAAAATCTGTGAAAAAATTAATCATTTTGTCTTCTACTATTCTCTCTCTCCATCTTCTCCCCGTCTTCTCTCTGCCCACATCCTCTAAGTTAGATCACTTTAAAGGATCCAACAGGTCACCGAGGCTATGATCATATTTTTAAAATTCATTTTTCTGTTCTTTATAGTAGATAAATTATGTCTCTTTTAAAGATCCCTGAACCTTTCTTTCATGTTCAAGCTCCTGTGAACCTCAGCCAGTAATTTTTTTTTGTAATTTCAGACATTGAGATTTTCAGCTCCAGAATTTCCATTTAAAAAAAAAAATTATTTTCACTTCTTGGATGAGATTCCAAATCCATTTATTCTTTAAGAACATGTCTTAAGCAGGCCTTTCTGCACATTTATCACAGCTGCTTTAAGCTGTCTCCTAATTTCGTCATCTGCCTCACATTGCAAATACCGCTACTGAGTGTTCTTCTCCCACAATGGATAAATGTTCCTGGTTTTACGCATTACTGGGAATTATCTTAGTGCTGCGACTGTGGATGACACAGTGTAAAGAATCTTCATTGTGCTGTCTCCCTGTAAAGTGCTGAGCGTTGCTCTGAGCTGTGATTTTGTGGCTCTTCTCCTCACTCCCATCTGAGCGCGGCTCCAGGTTTTGTTGGGGATGTGGTCTCCAGGGTGACTCTGACTGTGGTCATGGCTCTCATCCCGGTGATGCGCTCTCCCAGAGTCTTCCCTGGAAGCTCAGAGGCTTAGTGAGGCCTCTTCCAAGCACTGTGAGGCGTCTAGTTCTGTTTTTCTCTGAACCCTGCAGGAGCCACTCTGCTTAGACTTGAGGGCCCGCCCTGTGTGAGCTCAGCCCACGTGGCCTCTGTGTCCCCATCATGCTCCATTGTCCTCATGCTTCCTCAGCAACGCCAGCTGCCTCAGTGGTACCACACTCCAGTCTCCACCACCCAGCCCAGCACGACCACTAAGAAGAGGCCAGGGTGAGTGTCAGGATCACCGCATGGTTTTCCTTTCTCAGGAATGTCACACCTTTTCATGTCCAGCGCCTGAAAACATTTGCTTATATATTTTGTCCATGTTTACAGATGGTGATAGCAGGCAAGGACAGTCCAGGACTCCTTACTGTTTCAGAAGCAGAAGATTTAGGACTTCTTCCTCTCCCAGAAACCACCCTTAAACAAGCAGAGCTGGATATTCTTGTTTCTCATCATCCAGTCTTGAATCCAGTTCAACCAGCCCTTGTCAGTGTGCGATCATAGCTGTGTCTGTGGAGATCAAGTCCATTCACCTTCCTGCCTCCCACTTCCCTATGATCTGTTTTGCCATTCTAAGGGGAGCCTCCTCAAAACAGTCTCTTCAGACCAGAGTCTCTTCAGAATAATCTCTCCAGGGCAGTCTCGTCAGAGCTGAGTCTCCTCAGAACAGCCTCCTAGGAAGAAAAGAGCTGTCCCACATTCTGGCTCCCATCTCCCTTCCCTACCTTCCTTGTCCACGTTGAGGAGCAGATACTGAACTCATTTGCTCCCTGTCCCTGCCTTGTCCGCACAGTTCTAATTGTGGAATGCTGCAGCCTTCCTTGATTACCTCGGACTGAAGCAATCAGTCTCTACACTGACCTTTTGTCATTACTGTCTGAATAATTCACTTGGCAATTAATCATGTCTCTCCTTAGGTTATCTCTTTCCTCATTGTCTACAAATGGCATTTGAATCTCTTATACAGTTTTTCACAGACTTGTCTTGCTTCCCATCGGCACAATAAGCTTCTTAATGGCAGGATCCACACCCAGCCTGACACAGAACCTCACATACGAAGAACATGTGCTCCATGCCATGGGATCGTGGTCATGTTTGCTGACGAGAATGTTAGCTGGTTCTGAGACACATGCAATTTTACTCCCATCTGCGTCAGATAGAATGCAAATGCATGTGTTTTATCAGGCCTGTCCATGTTTTGTCCCAAATTACTTGCTTTCTGGACAGAGGAACAAAGTTAATCTGGAGGCTTGTGTTCAGACTGAGGAATGACTTTAATGGCACCAGAGAGGAGCCCCCATCTTCTGAGCTGGGCCCAGCCCTTTCTTGTCTTTTCTTCTTTGAGTTGTTGGGGCTCATACTTAAGGGTCAAAGCAGGCACTGAAGAGTGGATTCTCTGCCTCCTCCTTGTCTGAGACCTTCGAGGTGCCCCACAAGGAGGCACCCTTTTGCCGGGTTTAAGAGGTGATGCTGGCAAGGATGAAGTGGGGAGAAGTAGGCAGTCTATTTTCCAAATGGCCTGGGCTGACCTAGAGGTTTCCTGGTGGACAAAGGCCAGCAGCTGGTGGGAAAAGTCTCTATCAATCCTGTGTCTTTGATTTCAGGCGCCAGTTCCAGTATGGCTGCCTTAGACAGTTGGTGGTGGGTGTGTGCAAGTCACCAAACCTCCCCCACATTCAGGGTTTGCTCAGCTGCTCAAGAAATATTTTCCTAGCCGGAATGGTGGCACAGGTCTGTAATTCCAGCACTTGGGAGGCTGAGGCAGGAGGATAGCTGTGAGTTCAGGCCAGCCTAGGCTATATAGTGAGTTCAGGGCCAGCCTGAACTACAAAGGGAGAGACCTGCCTCAAAAAAACCCAAACCAAACAAACAAACAAAAAAATATTTTCTTTGACAACTCCAAGCTGGTATGCAGATGTAGAGAGTGTTACTACAATGCCAGAAGTGACCTGAGGTGGCCTCATTCTACCTCCCAGACTCCCAAACCCACCCTAGCAGCAGGAGCATGGCCCTCATGGTGGAAGATGAAGGAGCAGCCTCTGCACAACTTCCTCTCTCTCCGGGTCTCTGTCTCACTCCGTATCAGCAGGAACACCTTCGGCTTCAAGCCCACTGGCCACCTACGGGGCGCAAGAACACTTATCCTAAATCTAGAAGTCTAGAAGTCAGCCAGGGTTAGGGCAGCACTTGGCAAGGCTGGGGTTCCAGGCTGATGTCCTCTGTTAAAATCAAACTTTCCCATATGGTTCCAAGATGGCTCCATGACCTCATGCAACTGTCATGAACAAGGGGGCTGGATGGAAGCCCCACGGGGGCCTTTCCCAGTGGCCCTCAAAGACCTCTCCTGACATCTTTGGACACAATGGGTGAAGAGTCCCATGACTGGTGTGGGGCAACAGGGTCATATCCTCGGACCTGGGAGAGGGTCCTCCTTGGTTTCCATGGGAACGAGGACAGGATGAGAAGGCTTAAATTCAAGTGCTGGCCTTGCTTCTGGCTAACTGACAGATCCAGGCTGGTTGCTTCACCCATGCCAGCATGCAGAGCTGAGATCATGATGATGTTGGAGAGGAGGTGTGTAAGCATCACTACCATTTTCTGGGTGTTTCTGTGTGTGCCAAGGATCCTAAGGCACGCCCTAGAGTCCTAACCCCACTGTCCATGCCCTGTATATGTGCAATCCCTCCCTTTGGGTGTGGGTAGGCTCAGTGAACTAGTGGGTATCCCTTCCAAGTGACAGTAGATGGCAGAGATATACAGGTTTTATTAAGGTTGACATCTCATCAAAAGGAGATTCGTCTTGGGTGGGCCTGGCCCAATCAAATGAGTCCTGTAACAGCCGGTCTAGGCCTCCTTGGGGCAATGGTTCTGAGCAGGAGAGAAGCTTATCTTTCAGCTGGTGACTTTGACAAATGCAGCTGTCATGGATGCCATAGTCTCAAGAAAATGGATCCCACAAGCCACTCAAGTGAAAGTAGATCCCTCTCCAGTTGAGTCTTGGGTGGGAACAAACACCACCCCCCCTTGATCTCAGCTTTGCAAAAGCCTGAGCCTAGAGCCCAGCCAGTGTTGGACCCACAGGAACCCTGAGATCACAAGTAAACATCGTGTGTTAGAAGCCCAGTCCCCAAGGCCATATGTCTATGGTACTTGGGGGTGGGGCCTTTGAGAGGAGATCTCTGCTGTCAGGAATGGATTAATCCACTTCTGGGTTAGGCTGTGTGCTAAAAGCAAGCTTTCTGGCATGCAAACCTCTCCCTTTATGCTTCATCCCTTCAGGGACCAAGCAGGTCATGGAGCCAAGCACACTGTAGATGCTCAGTCACCATGGGCTGAATTTCCCTAGGGGAAGTGGACTGAGAAAGTTGTTTGAAATAAAACTTTTAAGTTGTCTGAGCTTTTCCCTTCGCTTATGTTGTGCTGAGCTCCAGTGGCAGCGTGTAATTGGGTTTCCATGCGGCCCTTCCCAGTGTAGGTGTTTAGCTTTGTAGCTTCCCACCTGGGATGGAGAGGAGAGGATTTCAGACTGCGTGAACTTCATATTGACCCAGGCAGTGTGAATTCCCCTACAAAGGTCATATATCCATCTCCAGCCCCTGCAATTCAGAGTTGCCAGTCGTTTGAGGATAAACTGGGAGATGCGTACGGCCGGCCAGTGTGGACAGCAGGGACTTTTTTACCCTGCACAGGCAGCACTGCAACCACTCACCATGGAAGGCCCGATGGCCTCTGATGTGGAAGTGGGAAAACAGTAAAGCTCTTCTTCAACAAACAAACAACCCTAACCCAAGCCAGGGAGGCTGGGGCCGGATGCTCTGTGCCCCCAGAGCTCAGGAAATGAACCCAGTATTTGGTGGTGCTGCCCGGCCGTGTGCACACAGAGCGGCCACCCCCGGGGCCCAGGGGACGTCGCTTCTTGCTGACTTTGAAATGGAGCTCACTGTCCCCTTCCCACTTTCCACTTTCTGCTGGGCATGTGCTGCCCTGCAAGCTCAGGGCTCTTCCTCCCTGTGACCTCCAGGAGTAGGCAGATAGGTTTGCAGCCAGCTCCGCTTAGCTCTCACACCTAAGGTCAGCTTTGCATTTGGGCTTGGTGGGGGTGGTCAGCTGGGCTCGGAGGGCTGAGGGCCGGTGGGAATGCCTTACAGAGACCCCTCCCATTCCCCCGGGGTCTGCAGGCATTTGGGGAGGCTCCAGGTCCTGTCTGAGGCTCTAATTCCCACCAGAAGCCTGCCTACTATGATGGCTGCAAGGGTGTCACCTTCACAGACAAGGGCCTCCTGCCGTGAGCAGCATCTGTTCCCCCAAGCTCGATGGCCAGAGAGTAGAAGGTGAGTTTTGTCCAGGATCCTCCCCCAGCCATCAGTATTATTTCCAATTCAGACTCATTCTTTCTTACCATTTTTCCTAATGCTGTTGCTTTTGTTTTGTACATTTTAAAGTTCTTCCTTAGAAGTTGCCAGAAGTATTCTTGCTTGGCAGTCACATTGTTACTATTGACAGGTAGGGGAACGAGTGATAGCATTAGATTAATTTTCAGAGTAGGAACAGAGAGGGTATCTGAAGATAATGCACCTGATTCCCCGCCTCACCCTGCATGCATGCACCTCCCTGTAGGCCCTGCTCTCAGCCATCAGAGTCCCAGCATCTCACCCAGTTGTGCTTCCCGACCCAGCATGGGCAGAGGCCTCTGGGAGCTGTGACATACAAGGCCAGGGAGACTGAGATCTGCAGTTAGAAGCTAGAGGTTCCCCTAGAGTTTGAGGGTCTTCGCCTGTCTGAGCAACATGGGGACCTTGCTCCTGCGGGCTGCAGGAAGAGCTGACCCTTGGAGTAGCGAGCCAGGGTGGCAGGGTGTTGCGTGGCATTGGGGAACTGTTTTCCTGAGGTCTTGAGGATCCCTCCAAGTGCACTCTGCCCCAGGGCCCAGACTGCTCTGAACGAGGTCTAACTGGGAATACTTCTTGGTTCACTCCTTTCCCCTGCTGGCTTCTGTGGCTCTGTCCCTGCCACTGCCTCCCTCCTTGCTGTCCTCTGCTCAGTGCCCCTGGGGTGGTCTCTCCACTTTTAGCACCATCCCAGCTTCTGCCTTGGGGTTTGAGCAACTCCAAAACTGGCCGTTCCTTCCGCAAAACTAGCCCTTTTCCAGAGCTTAGCTTTCACAGGACCCTGGTGACATAGGCCGGGGGGCAAAAGCTTCTTGCTCCTGCCCGGAGGCCTTGCTGCCTCGGGTTGGCTTCTTTAATTCAGCTGTCTCTGCTGTTTGTTTCCCAGCGGGAGCTGATATATGTGCTTTTCTCTCCCACATGGTTGTGCACCTGCATTTGACAGAATTTTGCATTGAAAGTGACAGAAATACATTTCAGATGTCATAGCCAATGAAGGGAATTTATTGGGTCACAAGAGGTATTTAGCATCAGGTACAGCTGTATCCAGGTGCCCTGCAGCTCTGGGCTCTTCTCTTCACTGTTGGCACAAGCTTTTCTCCTCTGATCCGCGGTGGAGATTGTAGTCACAGGCTGAAGATTTACCCTCTGAACAGCCATACTGGGAAGACAACCGCTCTCTCCAGCAGAGCTCCAGAGGTCTTGGGTCCTGATATCCGCTCTGCTTTTGAGGCCTGCATCACATGGCCGTCTACTTCTGTCCTTGGCATGAGGGTTTGGGGAGGGGAGGAAGGTGGGAGGACAGTCCTCCCCACCACTGGGACTGAGGACAGAGGAAGCGTATTTCTCAGGTGGAAATTAAAAGAAAGGGAATGTTGAACGTGCAAAATTTATGGCCATGAACCTGAAGCCGGCTTATTCAGCTGTCTAAACTCCATGAGAAAAAAGGGTTCCTTCCCCAATCCCTTTCATTAACCATGCTGTTTTGAACCCTCCTTTCATGGGACTTAATGATATCTTGGCAGATTTAATTGCTTTCTGGTCACCAACATTTATTACATAATGAGTTCAACTCTGTTTAAAACTCAGATGTTTCAAGTCTTGACCTGTGTGGCCCGGAGCCTCCCAGAGCCTCCCGAGGACTGGAGGTGGCTGTGTACGTGGCACTGAGGTGGACGAGCCACCATGAGGTCACCACTGTCCCCTCCACCCCTCTCTAGGCTCTAACACCTTCAGCCAGGGACCCAGGGGAAAGGAGGCAGGGACACGCAGTCAGCTAGCTGTGCAGGGCACCCCTGGGGCTGCCGTCAGCTGTCCCTGGTCCCAAAACTGTTGTCTTGGGCTGTGTCTGATGCCAGGGCCTGGGATGAGCGAAATCTGTAGAGAGTGAGTGGGCCTTTTGGCAATGTGACGCTTGCTCTCCTGCAATATCCTGGGTTACTGAGGATGGCTCTGGGCAGGGCAGCCCTCTATAGCCTACCCTCCAGTTGCAGCATCTCCTGTTAGCTCCCTGAGCTCTGTAATTCACATGGAAGCCAACGAGCCCAGAGGTTTCTCTGAGCACCGAGAGGCTGTGGAGCGTGAGGGTGAGGTGAGGCTCTCCCACTTCCTGTCACACCTCACACCACTTCCTGTCACACCTCGCACCACTTCCTGCCACACCTCACACCACTTCCGTCTTGCCTGCCAGGGATGGTGTTCTAGGGAGCTCTCTGCCTTCAGGCAAAAAAAGGGCCTTTATCTATGTCCAAGTGCCCTTGAAAATTCCAGGGACCCGCAGCATGCCCTGCTAAGGACTCCCCTGTGACATCCTCCGGCATCAGAGGGATGAGCTCAGCACCCCACCCAGAGGATGAGCACCTGGTAAACAGGGCCCCTGGGACCCTAGCAGTGACTCCAGGCACGGTCATTCTCTCTATAAGGGATTCTCCTAGAGCCCCTGCACTTTGTGTTGAGCTTTGGGGAAGGAAATGTGAAGGGGAGGAGAGATGACCTCTCACCATAATCCCAGTGTGAGGCCATTTCCTGTTTCTGTAACGAAACACCCAAGACTGGATACTTCATAAAGAAGAGAGGTTTAGTTAGGGCACAGCTTGGGAGGCTGGGAGTGCAAGGTCAGGTGGCCCTTCCCATCAGCCTCTGGTTAGGCCCCTTGGCTGGACGGTGCCACAGCAGGGGCAGCATTGTGGGGACACGCAGGGGAGGAAGCTGCACAGGGCGACAGGAAGTCAGAGCACAGGAGGGACCGGATGCACTCTCTTTTCATATCAACTAGAGAGAGAGACTAACCAGGGTCCCGGAAGCTACAGGGATCCCTTCTGAACGCAGAGTCCCCAGTCGCATCAGGTAACCTCCTTCCTCATCGCCACACTTCCCATGTGCGGGCCTGTGACCCGCGGCCCCCTGCACCCGCCTAGACACCCCGGCAGTACCCAGTCCCTCTTTTCCACTGTCTCCCCACAGCAGCGGGGTGTTTCTGCTGCCTGTGGCTCTGGGGTGTTTAGATGGCTTCCCAAAAGTCCTCTTCAGGTGTTTTAGCCTCCTTTCTTCGACTTTGAGGACATTGCAGAATTCTGAGGTGACAGGAGCAGTCTCCAACTTAGCTCTGCAGTTATAGGTGACAAGAAAAGTCTTTAAGGAGCAAAAGAATTTATCCAAGGACCCTGGCTCTCCCAGTCTCTCAGACCGCAGAGAACCGGGCATGTGAGTCACAGAGAAGACATCACCTGAGATCCGAACGTACACCCCAGTACTCCAACCCGGCTCCCTGGCTCTGCTTTTGGGGCTCTGCCCTGGAGGCCACTCCAAGTGCAATGCAGCTGCCCCCTGCTTTTGCTAGGACAAGCTCCCCACATGCCTGCTTCTTTCACCATCAGCTGTCACCACACCCCGGGAGCTGGCACTGGGCTGGCTGTGGCATCCCGGATCATCTGTGCCATCTACTGCAGTCTGGGAGGGGTCTGGGCAGCAAGCACTGTGCCATCTGGAACCTTGTCTCCGGAGCACCCGACCCTGCAACTCTGAATGGGCATTCACAGGGCCAGGAAAGGGCTAAGATGCTGTGATCGAGGTGGGTCAGGGGCAAGGTCCACTTCACCCAGCAGAGCCAGTCGGATGACCACCCCCAAAGACATTGGGTCTGGGTCCTAGAGGTTGGGGCCTGTGCATGGGGACCTGTTGTGGCTGAAGGGACCTTGAATTTTCAAATGAGATGGAAAGGCAGCCCCTAGTGATCCTGGGGAGCCCCGGTGACATCAGAGTCTGCGTAAGAAGGAAGTGGAGATGATGTGACCTTAGAAGGGAATGGGGGGTATGAAGGAAACAAAGGGGCCGATGAGGTGAGGGAGAGGCCAGCAGCCAAGAAATGCCCGCAGCTTGGAGCTTTCGGCAAATCTAGGGCTGCAGGTTCCGCCCCAGAGCCTCCGAAATAACTAAGTTTTTAAGACTTAACCCTGAGAATCTTATTTTGAGCTTCTGGGCTACAGTTCTGAGGGATCATTAGTTTGTGCTGTTTTAAGCCACCAGTTCTGGTAATTTGTTTCGGCAGCCACAGGAAACTAACACACCCTCTGGACATCTGTGCGTTGCAAGAAGCAGAGACCATTTCCCGTCCCATCTGTGGCCCACAGTGCTTGGGAACAGCAGGGTCCCAGGAGGAGGGGGGGGAGAGGAGAGAGGGGAAGGTGAGGGAGGGGACACTTGCTCTGCAGCCAGTGGGGACACTCGGTTGCTCTGCTGGGGAGAACTTCATCTGCACAGGGCCCTTCACCTGCGTCGCATGGCCTTGGCATGGAAACATCACGGGAGGGGATCGTTGCAAACCTCCCTGGCAGGAGGAAAGGACGAGCTGCCGGGGGCAGCACACCACTCAGCTCTGACTGGAAATCAACTCAGGCTCAAGGGCTTACGGAATCTGAGGGAACCAAATCATCCTGAGAGGAGCTGTTGGGGAGACAGCTCCCCAACCTGCTGGGAAAGGCACAATGACCGCACTCCGCTTCGCTTCTGACCTGCGACAGAGCCCTGTGACTCTGGAGCTCCTTTTGAAAAGTCCCCGGTCTTCAGCGTCCTCTGGCTGCAGAAGCAGCATGGTGGGAATTCCTGAGGCCACCAGGGCGCTCTGTAATTGGGGCTCCCTTCTGTCTCCATTCCTGGGTGCCGAGAGCAGAGCGGGGTGTGTGGTTTCCCAAAACACAGGACTTGTGGAGTGGGACAGCATGGCCCGCTCAGCTTGCAGCTTCCCGGGTCCAATCCCACACAGAATAGGCAGCACCTTTCCTGCTGCGTATGGAATCGCCTCTTCCAGATGCAGTGTTGAGAGAGCAGCTCCATGCTGGTGCACTGTGCGTTGAGAGGCACTGATCAAGTCCCCAGTGTGGGGGCATGGGATGAGGGGCTCCAGGCCCCAGCCTCACTGCACTCCCGTGGGGCCTTGTTCCACCTCCTCAGGCAATGGTTCCTTCCTGAAATGCCCGAGTTCCTGCACAAGACTGCTTGCTTGTGACCTGCCCCTGACCCTGTGACCCGGACTCCCCAGGAACTCACTTGTGTTTGCTGGACTCTGAGAAGGGGAGGCTGTCAGGTAAAAGTGCCGAAGACCAAGACCAGACCAGGCCACAGCAAGCCTTTATTAGGGGAATAGATCTGCCGGGCTGTCTCTGAACAAAGGAGAGACAAAAGCAATATGGCTGGGGCAGGGAGAGTCTTTTATAGAGACTGGGGTGGGGCTTGTAGGGGCTGAGGTGGGGTTGAGTGAGGTAGTGATCAGGGAGTGGAGGAGCCGGTGATGTCACTAGGTGGTAGGAGGTGAGCGAGTATTAGGTTACTGTCTAGGTGGGAACAGGGGCATGCTGGGAAGAAGGGTTTGTTCTTTGGTGGGAGCAACCATCTTGGCATGATGTCACACAGGGGAGGGGGCAAGGCACTATAGGAAGAGGGCAGCTACTATACTTAATAGCTGCTGAGGTGGTGGGAGACCTATCAGAGGCCACCTCCTTCCTGGGGCTTTGGACTTGCACGTGAAGGGACATCCACCAGCAAGCCCTCAGTTTCTAGCTCATCCTGTCCGTGCCTTCCAGGAGGGAAGAGGGGCCTGCTGCCTGCAGGGCTGGACCCTGAGGGCTTGAGGTGCTGTTCCCCATTCACCACACCAGTGCTTGCCCTGCCCAGGGCTGTGGTCTGAGTCATGAACCCATCTAGTCCTGTGCTCCATTTCCGCCTGTATCAGCAATGGTGCTGATGTTTTGAGGCCTAAACCTGGCTTCTGCATCTTTGCGCATCCAGCCTGGTCTGAGATGTAAACAGCTGCCTTGTGGGCCAAAATTGTCACCCTGCCCCGCCCCCACCCAGCCCCATCCCTAGGGCTGGGAATGCTAATCAGCACCTCCAGCTTGGAGGGACTCTAGTTTTACATTTTAAACACACAAACGCCTAA
Organism: Heterocephalus glaber; assembly: GCF_000247695.1. The sequence continues at coordinate 5,907,430 of NW_004624818.1, forward strand.
TGAACAAATTCAACATTTATTGCAATAACTTGTAAACAGTAAGCCTCACGAATATCTGGTGAAGTGGTGAAGTGAATTCAGCGGGTATCTATCTATGGGATTGTGTGGAAGTGTACAGAGTCCTGTGGCTCTGGATCCCCCAGGCTGGTCCCCGTGTTTAACAGGCACTGCCGGGTCCGAAAGAAGTGAAGTAGTTGGGGTTATCTGTGTTTATTCTCTCAGCAAATGTCATTACTGATTGGATTTCCACACCACGTGCCAACAAGATCCTTACATTCCCTGGGACTCCTGCTGATCAGCATCCCAGCAAAGGTACCCGGCAAGAGGAAGAAGAGATGAATTCCAGTTTTTTCTTCCACTTTTCACTCTCTCACACACTCATTTTTCTTCTTCCACCTGGGTTTTCATTGCTAAAAACAGAGCTGGACTCTCAAAGTTGAGCTTTCCCATTCTGACTTTGAATGGCATCACCATGCTTGACTTCAAGGTCAAAAGAACCCAAGTTTAACAAGGAGTTGGAACTGATGGTGTTGGTGGATAAACCCATCTGAATTTGGTTATTTTCTGGGTGTGCACCCAAAGTTTGCTTGGTTTAAGGCTCTAGATGTTGAAGTGAGCCCCAGGAAGAACCCCGGCGCCCTTCCTTGGCATCTGTCTGGGTCTGGGTTGAGCTTTTCAGGTTGGTAGATGGGACTGGGGTATGAGGAGCGAGAAAGTCCTTTTCCTGGGAGGACTCTGCCTGGCGGTAATCAGAAGTTATGGATCATTTCCTTGAAGAAGTCTCTTCAAAATTTTAGGAAAATAAGAGTTTGGGAAAGTGGAACTTAAGGCCTCAGAAGTTTTTGTGCAATTGGAGACTTCCCAAGCAATGCCAAGTACGAAGCTGACCAAGCACCCCGGAGCCTTTAGGATGAGCCCCAGGCACAGTTTGGATTTTCATGGAGGAAACATAAACAGGACAAGCGTGACTGGTCTGTCTAGTCCTCCATCTGCCTGCTGAGGATGGAGGCTGACTGAGCACACTCATTCCCTGATATTTTGGGGGACATCAAACCAAAAACTCAGCCTTGGTCTAAAGCATTAAATCTGCCATCTGGGCTGCACCAGAAGCACAGGGAGCTGAGCGCACACCCGGCGTCTCCTGTGCAAAGCCGAGGCAGGACAGCCTGCACCTCGTGCTCTTCCATCCATCATGAACTGGAGGAATCCAGCTGTTATGCTGTGGGTCTCGCTGCCTCGAGAGAAGCCAGGGGCATAGAAGGTGCTGCTTTGGGGACTGGCAATGTGTGGTGAGTGGTTTGTGTGCTGCTAAGAAAGGATTCCTGGAATCCCTTCATGGAAGACGTAGGACTCTAATTGGCTTGATCATGGGGTGGAGGGAGGGAATTGCCCTGCGCCTGCCAAGGGGCACCCAGCTGTCACTTTGAATCATTTTGCCTCCAGGTAAGCTGTTTTCAAGGAGGAGAAGGGAAGGGCTTGAAGCTTGAACAAAAGCAGCTGAGCCGGAAACAGATGTGCTGAGCCGCAGTATGGCAACACCAGTGAAGTCACAGGCGGCCCCGGAGAGCTTGTATCCAAGGTCAAGGTCGCAACATATAACGTCCTGTGCTGTGCGTGTTGAAGGCGAATGACATCGCTGCAGGCTGGCAGGGCACAGCCACGGAAGTGGATCCTCCTGAGCAGTCAAAAGGAGATGATTCCATGCTTCTGGATTTCACTTACCCTGGAAACAAATGTTTGTAAGCACTGGGGGCATATTTTGGAATAAGTTACAGATATGGATTCATATACATATATACATACATATATATGTGCATACTTATTTTTCCAAGCATCTGACTATGGTTTTGCAGAAATATTCAAAAGCACAGCAAATGAGCAAAGACACTATTTTAACAAATGTAAGTGGAATTTTCCCCCCGTGCTGGGGATCAAACCCACAGCCTTCACACTGAGCTATATCCCCATTCCTTTTTAAATTTTTATTTCTAGTTTGAGACCAGGTCTTCCTAAGTTGTCCGGATTAGACTTGGAATAGAGATCCTTCTGCCTCAGCCTCCCAAAGCATTGGAATTCCAGGTGGGAAATATTTGATCATTCTTGTATAAAAGCCCGACCCCTCCCTGCTGACCTATTTCCACAGGACCTCATTCCTCTGTCAACTTCGCGTGTGTCAGAACTGGGCCCTGATGTCATGAGTTGTCTCTCACAAGGCTCCCGTGGGCAGTGCAGTGAGAGCCTGGACTATCTGAGGTCTGGTTTTTCATCCCGAGCCACTGCCACACGATTCCTCAGAGACCGACCTTGGGACAGGACACAGGCAGCTCCCGGACACATGGTTCTACACTGAGTGGGTCGCAGCTATTAGAAGGCGGAAGGTAAATGCCCGGCACTGTGTCACACCAGGCGCCACAGCACCCCTCGGGGCGCGGGCATCGGTAGGCACAGGTGAGTCCTTTCCGCGTTGGGCAGAACAACTGCCTGCGAGTTTCGCTTCGTGCATGGGTGCTTTTTAGCTGACCCTCGGGGTCTGGGCCATGTCCTGCTGAGTGCCAGGGCCCGGCACGGTTCTGGCTCCTGACAGAAAAAGACCTGAAGGGAAGTCCTCGCTGGCGATCAGTCGCGACTTCTGAGGCTGAGACCATGTGGTGCCACCCTGTGTGCCCTGGGACCTTGGGAGATGCAGCATGATGGCAAAGATGCAAGATAAGCCGCAGACCACGCTTCTGACCTGCCAGCCCAATGTTAATTTAAGTTGGAGATAAGACAGCCTTTATCAGGGTGATGGCAGAGGCTATCTGCTTTGAAATAGTCTCTGTTCTCTTGTGAGCTACTGAGAAGAGAGAGGCGGGAGCGAGAGTTTCCTTCCACAGACCTTGGAGTAATTAACAGGCCAAGGGGCTAGGGCCCTGAGGGCTGGCTGAGCCCTGGCCTCCGGGGGACACACCTGCCACACCTGAGGCTCAGGGTCACTGGGAGCCCCAGAAGCGCCCTGGTTTCCTAACCCAAATTTAAAAGTGAATCTCGGTCTCTCTCAATACCCAGCAAATTCCTGCCTTTTGGGCACGGTCCCCAGGAAGTATCGTTCAGAGCGCCACTATGTCCACTACCAGGAGGGCAGCAGGCACAGGAAGTTGGAGTTTTTAGCCAGGGAGACTGAGCACGCCCGAGCGCAGGTCCAAGCTGGGATCAGAGGAGACGAGGCGGGACCCGTGCACTGGGGGCCGCTCCAGGTGAGCACTGGGACCTAGAGCCCGAAAGTTTAGGTCAGAGTGTGCAGTTGGCGGTACCCAGGCCTGGCCAGGCCCTCTGCACCCTTCAGATCCCCCTGGACATGACCCAGATGGCCATGCAATCTGAATAACACAGTGCCTGTCCTGCAAAGGACGCTGGAGGATGAGCCCTTCACCCTGCTCTAAGCAACTCCCAGTCGGAAGCCCCTTCTGTCCCTTCTTTGGCCGGGCGACCTGAGGGTAATGGGAGACTTCCGCCCTCCCCCTCCACCAGCAGCCTTCAGGGCTTCTGGCACCATCAGTGTGTGGGCACCAGAGTTGCCCCGTCCTCCCAACACCTGGGGAACCGCAGTGCCCCCGACCAGCTCTCTGATCTGCTCATGTTTAACCAGCGTGGCGATGAAGATCTCAGGCCACCTTTGCAGCTGCTGCGGATTTTACCAGCGCCGAGATGGTCTTCCCACCACATGATGAATCCATGACAAGTGGTTCTCTCCTGTCCCACATCTTCCCGAGGGGGTCATTGATGCCATGGAGAGGAAAACACTGGAGAAGATGTGGCATCCTCACCGCCGTAGAGCTGCCTCATAAAGATCCACCCTGGACAGTAAAGCCATGATGCCCAGAAGCAATAGGGCAGGAGATGGGATGGTAAACGTTACTGCAGAGAGAGGAACGGGCTGCGGGAGGAGCAGAAGTGCTCTCCAAGTTCCTGTGTGAGTCTGGAGTCCCTCTGGCTAGCTCATCACCAAGGTCAGGTCTCAGCTGTTTGTCTTCACTCCCTACCAGTGAGCTCGGGGCCAGGTTATTTGGGTTATTTTGGCTAAGCTGGTTCTTCTTGTCAGGACCGGCAATTGGCCCCATGGCCAGGCTGTCTAGTTCGAGAGGAATGTGCTATTTGCAGAATCAGGTTTGACTGAACAAGGCCCAACAAATCCCCTCAGAATTAAAAAGAAAGCAGATTTATTAGGGACAGGCTTTCTAGTGGAGGATCTCACAACTATTTAAGCCAAACTGTCCTGAAGTCAAATGCAATAAACAATAGTTTCCACCCAGACCCAGAGTGAGGGAGTGAGTTGGAGACTGGGAGTGTGTTGGCCAGGTTTCTCAGAACACTCGGTTCTGAATGTGGATGAAGCCTTCAATCCCGGGGGAACATGCACATTGTGGAATTGCAGTTGGTTTTCTCTAAATGTCCTGACTGGTCTGGCATCAACAAGTTCTGGGAGTGAGAAGCTACCATGGTGGCTCGTTGCAGTCCCTGCCCAGGTCACAGATGCGATCTCTCTCTCTCTCTCTCCTCTCTCTCCCCCTCTCTCTCTGAGGTACCCAGCCCAGGACTGTGCTCTGCTGTGAGATGCCCCCACCTTTTAATGCAGACTCATCGCCACCTCTTCCTGCACATACTCAGACTCCAGATGAACTGCTCTTCTTCATGTTCCTCTAATCCAACCTTCACTGTCCTACGCCTCTTTTCTGTTAGAAACACCTCTAGTCTCAGCCAACGCTTTCTGTGTCTCTTCTGATCCCAAATATATTCATTCTTTCATTCACGCAATCAGATCTTCTTGCCCACCTTGCTTGGAGAGACTTTTAAGAACCCTCAGTGCACTTTGCATAAGAATTAAGATGTCCTGTGTCATCAACAAAGATTTACTGAGTGAATGAATGAATGACTGAACGGAGAATGTGTAGCTTGATGTCACCCTGCTAACTGCTTCTGTGTGGTTAGAAGCTCCTTACCGGTAGTGTATGTATGTTACCTCTACCTCTCCTTTCCAAATTGTAGGCAACCGGTTCATTGTTTAGAATCCTACAAAAAGAAGGCTGAAGTCAATTAAGACTGAACAATTCCACCAGCCAGATTAGCCATCATCATTTTCTAACATTAGAACAATCAGACGGCCCCTATCAACAATTAGTGGCTAGATCATGGTTGGTTCTTGCTCAGTGATTCACTGTTGGTGACAGTCTAGCACCCTAATATGTCTAATTCTCTTCGTTCATTACCTGAGTTGATGAGGAGCAATGCTTCCAGTGTTGATAGGTCTTTAATATTCTACTCCAGCCTCTTCTGGGAGAAGTTGTCAATGTGGTGAATTGGGATGCTTCTCACAGGGATGGGTTGGACTCCGGTTCCACACTTTTGCCTGCAGCTGTGGTCTTTGTGGGGTACCAGGAGCCATGAGGGCTGCAGCTGCCCCCACTGCAGTGGGAAGTCCCCGTCAACTAAACTCCGGCCAGTGTGCTATGAGGACAAGTCCCAGGAACTAGAAAGGCCAGCCAGCTTCCAGGAAGATGATGGAAAAGGAAGTAGGATCTGGGAATGAAGGCCAATGAGGAGGAGCTGGGAGCCATGCACTTGGAGGCTCGGGCCCCAGCCTCGAAGAGATCAGAGTCACTGCAGAGCAGATGCTGGGTTTGTAAATGCCCTGGGAATTCCTTCCATGTGCAGCCAAGGCTTCCCTAACTCTTCCTGATATCAGGACGCCTTCCTGAGGAAGAAGGAGAATTTAGAAAGCTGCAACTGTGCTTCTGTCTTATCCCCGGTGCAGCAAAATCCCCAGCACACTACACGTGCTTGACCAGTTTTGTTGACTAAAGAAATCGGGGTGCATGGGGAGATGCTTGTCCCCCCTAGTGGGCAGTTTGTCTTGCTTTCACCTGTCTTGAGTGGTTACTTACAGCTTTAGAAATTGAAATCCGAAAGAGCCCAGCCAAGCTTCATGGAAACAAGAACACTGGAGCTGGTCATGTGGTGGCTGTGAACTCCCAGGAAAAGCAGCTGTGCAGGTGGTATGATTGGAAAATAAGGTAAATGTCTAAATTTTAAAACATTATTTCAGTGAAAGGTACATTGTCACTGATTCCCCTCAAAATACTCCCCTTGGCTCCAAACACACTTATGCCATGCCTCTTGCTGCTCCAGGAAGCAGTTCTGGAGTCCTCTTCCATGCCTTTTTTCTTATGTGCCGATGTGTCTGCCTCAATCCCCTGAATCAACTCAAAACGTTTTACATTTTGTGATCATTTTGACTTTAGGGAAGAGCCAGAAGTCACACAGTGACAGACTCAGTGAATAAGTTGGATGAGGACACCCTGTAATGTTTTTATGGGTCTGCCTTTCTGTCGGATGGCACTTGTCAGCAGCATGAAAGACATTCATGAAAAGACTTCCAGAACTGCTTCAGAAAGTGGCAAGAAGAATGGGATAAGTGTGTTTGAAGTGAGGGGAAGGATTCTGAGGGGGATTAATGACAATATGTCCTTTACTATAATGACATACTTCTATTTTAAACATTCATTGTGTATTTTGATTGTAACTCATGAGTTCATATGGGAAGTGGACCCCAGCAGAAATCCTCATTTACTGTCAATTAGGCTCCTCTGGCTGTGCTTAAGAAACACTGGGAGTTTTCAGAGAATGAGCAGAATACCTCGGACTCATGTAGGGCTGGGAAGTATGTCTCTGTCACCAGACAGACGAAAACATCGTTATTCCAAAGCAGTTGGGCAAGCCAATCAGAAGGTCTTATGCAGTTGAGGGATCCTGGCCTCCAGAAAAAATGCTACTTACTCTACATGAATCTTGAAAGCAAGACTAGAAAGGTTGGAACTGGTTCTGACTAAATATCCATCACCCAGGGATAAAACATGTAATGTGTAAAAGCCAATAATAAATTACCACACATAGGAAGAGTAGAACATATAAAACACAAGGAGGACAAATAATTAGTTTAAATTGTCCCAGAACCTATACAGACTATACAATTAGCCGACAAAGACATTAAAACAACCATTAGGATTCTATTCTAAGCTCAAAAAGTTAAGACATTCAAGATGTGGTTTCTTTTAAGACATCAAATTTCTAGAGAGGAAAATAGCAATGTCTGAGATAAAACTTCATTAAATGAGATTCATAGCCAATTAGACACAGCAGAACAAAATATTAATGAATCTTCAAATAATAATAAAGAATACCCAGGATGAAATCCACAGACAAAAAAATAAGAACAAAAGAGCGTTCATGAGCTGTAAGTAAACTTTAAGTGGCCTACTATACATCCAATGAAGGAGAGGAGAGGGAGGGGCAGAAAAGAAAAATATTTGAAGAAAATGGACCAAATTTTTCCACATCTGGTGAAAATTCTAGATCCATGGATCCATAAAGCTCAACAAACTAAAGAAATATGAAACACAAGAAACACTTAGTAACAAAGGAAATGAAATGAAGGCATATCATAACTGAGATGTTCAGTATCAGTGATAAAGAAAAAACCCTTAAAAGCAACTAGAGACATAAACACATACGTACAGAGAGACAGAAATAAGGATTGCAGCAGATTTGTAGTCAAACAGTCATCTTTATATTACTGCTGAAAAAACTACCAACCTAGAATTGTGTAACCAGTGAAAGTATGTCTATAAAATTAGGGCAAAATAAAGAGTTTTACAGACAGACAAAAGCTGAAATGATTCAGCAGCAGCAGACCTGCACTAAAGAATTATTAAAGGGAAGGGTTTGGGCAGAAGGAAGCTGATACTAGATGGAAGTGTAGATCCATCCTGAGGTCGAAGAACATCAGAAAGTAGCTATGAGAGTAAGTGTGCACCTTCTATCATTCCAATCTCTTTAAAATCAAGTTGACTATTTAAAATATAATAACAATGTACCTGGGGGTCGTTAGATATAAAAAGTAAAATGCATAGCAAAAATAGCATCAAGGCCAAGAGGGAGAGGAGGGGAGTATGTTATTTTAATATTCTTATGCCTGGTACCTTATACCACAAAGTGGAGGAAATATACTGTCATAAGCTAAAAATTTATACTGTAGACACTAACGTGGCTACTAAGATAAAATAGGGATAAGGCTAATAAGACAATGAAGGTGATAAAATAGGATTAATCCAAACTAAGAAAAATAGGGAGAACGGATAGCAGGTAGCAGACATAGGCCACAAAGAGCAAGGTGATAAACTTAAGCTCAAGTGCAATAATTGTATTAAAATTAAATCAGATTAAAAGGAGGCATTGATACTGTTTTTTTTTTCAGGCATTGTTACTGTTAAGGACTGAGTGGTTGTGTCCCCATAAAAGTCATGCACTGAAGTCCTAACCCTCAGTGTGATGGTATTAGGAGCTGAGTCTTTAGAAGATAATTTTGGTCATGAAGGTCATGAGGTAGAACCATCTTTGGGGTGTCCTAACAAAGGGCATTCCAGAGAGCCCTGCAGCCCTCTCTGTACCACATAGGAGGTGATGGGAGTCAGAAGCCTGCAACCTGCAAGAGAGATATCACAGAAACCCCACCCTCAGTCTTCTAGCACCTAGAACTGTGGGAAATAAAACTGTGTTCTGTATGAGCTACCTACCCTATGGTGTTTAGTTACAGCAGATGAACTTATTCATACACAGTCAGCTCATATGAAAAAGCAAGGCCCAACAGTATGCTGCCTACAAGAGACCACTTTAAATATAAAGACAAGAATAGGTCAGTGGTTAAAGAAATAGAAACTGATGGACTGTGTTAAAAGTAATCCAAAGAAAGATGGAGTGGCCACCGTGCAATGCAGCAGTACTCAGGATAAAAGAATGAGCTGTGGGTGTGACCAACAGCATTGCTGAGTCTCAAAGTAATGAGAAGCCAGACCCCCTAAATCCACTTACATAAACTTTTGGAAACCCTAAATGAATGTAATAGAAAGCAGATCTGCTGGCTGTCTGAGGACAAGGGTTTCTGGAAGGAGGAATCACAGAGGTGGGTGAGGAAGCGTAAGAGGACAATGAGCAAGTCTTCTTGCTTTTGATTGTGACAATGACATTACTGGCTTGTGCACATGTCAACATGTATCAAATTGTACACCTTAAATATGCATAGGTTGTTTCCATTTTTTCTTTTCTCATAAATAGGGAAGGGTAGAGGGGGTGAAGGGCGCAGAGGTAATGGGGAAAAAATAAGAACCAAGATACATCATGTACAGGTACAAGCACCCAATGATAAATGTAAATGTATTGTATACTTAAAATGTACCAGTAAAAGAATTTAAGCAAAAAAAATGCATAATTTATCATATATGAAGTGTACTTAAGTTAGTTATTAAAATATTTATGATCTCTTCCTCCTGCAGATTTTAATTTAGTTTGTCTAGGGGATAATATGGTCTGAGTCTTCCCAAAATCCACATCCTGAAGCCCTAACCCCCAATATGCCATACGTGGAGAAAGAAGTATGAAGGTTAAGTGGGCTATGAATGGTGGGCCCTGAGCCTATGAAACTGACGTCCCCAGGAGAAGTAGAAGAGGTACCGAGATGTGCTCATGTGCAGAAGAGGATGTGAGGGCACAGACAAAAGGACAGGGGCCTCCCCATGTTGCAGCCCAGTCACCCTTGACCGTGCATCGCTCCCTCCAGAACTCTGAGGAGAAGATTTGCTATTAAAGAGCCTCAGCCACGAGATTGCTACAGGATATCCTGGGAGCAGGGCTGAGAAAGTTCTCTGGCAGATTTATGGGGGAGCCAGGACGGTGCCATGGCGTGGGGCCAGTGTTGAGTTTGGGCTTGTTAAATGCTCCTTCTGATCCCACATCAAGACTCCGGGTGATCAGTCTCGGGATTCCCACTCCATTCTGTGTCTGGATCTCACTCTCAAAGGCAAAATCTTCTGGCACAACAATTGGTCAAACAATTTATTTGTCAGAACAGAACTTTACCTTCATGCAGCTCAACAAATATGGGTGCATGTGCTGTGCTAGGTCAGGTTTCAAATGTGGCATATCCCGACATCAGTAACGAGACTTGGCCAGATGAGAGGTAGAACTTCCTGTCATCAAAATTTCATAACCTCTCCTACAGACACATATATCTTAACCAAGCACTGTACTTTCAGCAAGCCAAATCTCTTAATGTGGCTGAATTATAACAAGTTCCCGATGTTCTATTCATTTATATCCTTATGTTTACAAAACTTCAACATGTAATTTATGTAAGAACAACTGAATTACTTGGAAAACATTCAGGTTTCCAAAAATGATTGCAAAGAATTTGAGTTGCAGGATTAAAAGGCAGGTTCAGCCTGAGCCTTTGAGCCAAGAGTAATAATTAGAGCATGCACCATAAAACTGGGTTTTAATTAAATATGTCTTTGAATAAGAATTTTATGAAGTGTAGTGCATATTGAAAGCTTTCAGAATGGTGTGATAACATCCAGAAAATATCCAACATACCTGAGTTTAAAAATGGAACTCGTTTTAAACCAAATTCAACAAAAACTAACTTCCTTCAATGTAGGCTGCTTAATTCCATTCTTCGGTGAAATACTCCGAATGTCTCCCTGAGTTTCTCCAGGGTCCTGGGTCACGTCCGTTCCATTTTGCCTCAAGCACTTTGTCCAACACAGGCTGAGCACATGGTAAAAATCTGCATGACTGATCTTTGAGCAAACACAGAACTTTTTTACTTAACAGGAAGGGTCAGATGGAGAAAAGTCACTGGCTGTCACTTTAATATTTTATGCATAAAAAGCACCATTTGTTACCTAGGTACATGGCTCTGTTATATTGTTTCCGATGAAGATGGCCCTAGATGAATGTTTAATGACAGAACATGGTGTCTCTGCAGATTTAGAATCTGCAAATTAGGCTAGCCATCTCCGTCAGAGACATCTGTCTGCTTCCATATGTGTCTCTCTTAGATGGAGAGAGGTGCTCTCTCCCTTGGTCCCTGCAGATGTGCAGTTCCATTTGGTAGCTTCTGAAAGTACTGTTCCGAATCCTAATGGCAACCAAGCATTTAAGCTCTGCAGAAAGTGCCAGCTTGATTTCCTTACGGCTCCAAATTGACACGCTGGTGAGCTGCTATCTTTGTTGATGAAAGGGAGGCTCTTATGCCCCGTGAGATGTGCCCCCCCGAACTTGAAGACAGTGGATGTCGTCTCCTGGCGATCTGGGGATGCCGTCAGTGAGCCCCCTCCAAGGTTTCAGCCCAGTAGGTTCATGTTTCCTTAAGGCAAACACTCAAAGGTAAAAGGAAAGTTGGAACGTGAGGCACTGCCCCCCATGCACACACTCAAGTAGGAGCAAGTGGATTTCTTTTAAAATTCAAAATTTGTTTTCAAATGCACTTCCTATTTGGCAAATCACTTCTGGCTCATTCAGACTGCACACAATGTAATACAAAAAACATCTACTTGATATGACAATGCCTGTGATGTACTGTCTCCTTCTATGAATAAACAGTAGCTTGCAGCAAAGACAAGGCATTGTTTACCCACTCAGAGGGACTGGAATTACGGCGAAATTCTAAATGGACAGTACTTATGGTAATTAGTTAAAAACCACTGACAGAAACAAAGACCTCACTAGAATAGCATCATTCAGACTTCAGCCTTCATTAAGATGGTGCTACCAATTCTCCAAGAAAGTGGTCTTTATCGTTTCTTACTTATCTTCCAAATGAGGGGACCACCCGCAGCTGCTTCAGCATCTGGTTCCGGCTGCTCCCTCGGGGCTCCCGCCCTGCCATACCTGTGTGGAGATGCTCTCCTGGGATGGAGGTGGGGTCCACACCCACCATCCTCTCTCCTCTGCACCCAGGAAGAGGCCTCCAGTCCTCTTTGGCCCCCTTCCATCTGGTCTCCATGCAGAAGCCAAGATCCTCTTAGCTCTTCCTGTCAATCTCACTGGACTTTGGACAAAATGCAAACATCCTGCTGTGGCCAAAGGACCTTCAGGGCCACCCTCACCAGGCCCTTCTGGTGCCTCCTGCCATTCCCTCCTACAGCCTTCCCCTGAGGCTGGAGCTCAGCAAGCTGCTCTCTCCCCACCTCCTCCCCATGGGCTCCCTGCTCCTGCACTGCTCAGGGCTGGTGCAAAGGAGTGTCCTGGACACCTGCTGTGGTCCTCCTGTCAGCCAGTCTCAAGTGCCAGGGATCCAGGTGTTGTCTGTCCTAGCAAGGACAGCCTAGCCCCAGCGCCCAGTGCAGTGTCTTGTGTAGAACACCCCCGATCTGTAATATCAACTGAATTACACAGGAGGTGTGACAGCTGAAGCCTTGTGGTCAGGAGAAGCTCCTACCATGCAGATATCCAAGGACAATCATCCCTGGCACCCTTGGGGGTTAATTTCATAACTGAAATCTGCAGGTGGCCAACTCCATGAGAAAGCATGTGTGGTACTGCATCTAACCTGCACAATGCTCCCATAGACTAATTCATCTCTAGGCTCCTGATAATACCTAACACGGCGCACACACTATGTAAATAGTTGCCATCCTGTATGGCTTAGGGAATAATTACTAGAAAAAGTCAGCACCTTTTCAGCATGGGTGCAATTCTCTTACTGAGTGTTCTCACCCTTGGCGGGTGCTCCTGTAGATGTGGGAGCCACAGGTAGGGAGTGCTCCCCAGCACAACTCAAGACCGGTGGCCTGAGGGGTAGCATTGTCACTTTCCAGCTCCAACTCTGCTTTCACGGCAGCTTGGGAAGGTGGAACAGGACCAAGAAGGCAAATAAAATCAGTCCCAGCTGGGGCTTGGTCCCCGGCAGGACAGGGGATAGACGGCCAGGCAGCTGTGTAAAGTCACGGCGTTTCACGACGAGAACCAGGAGGTATCCATAACAGGGTGTGGCCTCCAGTGAGCATGCTCCCAGAAGACCTCGGTTACGGGCAGTTTAGCAGTGGTTGTCTTGAAGCAGCCCCTAGACAAAACTGTTCATGCAGAGAGCACGCTTCCCTCTGCCGGAACAACGTGAGCAGGGGGTGATTTGGTTCAGGTCAGGGGTCCTGAGAGAACCAGCAGTGCAGTACTTCGTGGTGAACGTCTCTGCCCAATGCCTGGGCGAGCATCAGGCCCAGGGCTCATCCTTCCTCTGGGGAATTTGTATCTTTGGACTTGGGTACCAAACCCGGGGCCCCCACAGTCCGCGTCACTGACAGCTCCTCTGTGTGTGTGTTGGGGACCTGCGTGGCATTTGATTCAGGTCTGGTCAGCAGATGAACTCAGGCTGGGTGGGAAGGGTTGACTGTGACCTTATGGCTCAGGGTTAGTTTCTGGATACCACACATATTAAGAAATCAAAAATGTGACTAGGGAAGATGGATTAATATCCTGACAAGAAATCATGATTTGAATACACGATTTCTTCAAGTCAATACAAATAATGATAATAACTTGATAGATAAGGGGAGAGAAAACGTAATAGTCCATCAAAACAAACCCAGGTGGCCAGAACAAATACAAAGGTGTCATCTTGGTCTGTTTGCGCTGCTGTGTGAAAACATCTCAAACCAGGAAGCGCAGGAATACGGATATTTGTCTCTTAAAGTTCCAGAGGCTGGAAGTCCAAGTTTCAGTTTCCAGCAGATTGGAAGTCTGGCGAGGGCCCTCGACCCACAGGTGCTGCCTGTGTCACGATGTCCTTACACGTGGAGGAACGAGCGTGCTCTCTGGGGTCTCCCTTGTCGGGCACCAAGGGGCACTAAGACCATTCGTGACCTAATCATCTCCCGAGGACTCCACCTCCTAAACCATCACCTGGGGGCTGAGGATCGCGGTACACAAATTTGGAGAAGACCCGAGCATTCAGACAGTAAAATGCCTACCCTAGTCTGTAGCTATACTTTCAAACTGCACATCTTAGGCCAATTCTGTGGCCCTGGTCCCCAGAACCCAGGCGGTCGTATAATACAGGATCTGGAAGCTCTGCTGTGGCATCCTGTGGGAGGATGTGCCTAGCCCGAGACCCAGCAAACCCGCTTGTGCAGATGGATTTGGAGGTGCCCTGGAACCCGTGCTCCCGGAAGTCACAGCCGGGTGGCTGTAGCACTGGATGGCCTGATGCTCTGCAGTATCCTCGAATGTGCACCATCACCGGCTCCCACAAAGGCAAGTCATGCAGCTGTGACTTGGGACAGCACAGGCTGGCCTCTTAAGAAACAGCAGGTGCACACCAAGAACGGTCAAAGGAGAACTCAAAAGCACTATTAATCCCGTGATCCACAAGTGACAGCCCTCACCTTCTGGCATAATCCCTTTCCACTTTTCTAGGGTTACGTGCACTTGGTGCTTCTTTTCACCAAATGACGTTTTCCTTGCACTGCACAAAGCTCTCCTCTTTCTCAGAAGTGGCTTCGCTTCGCACATCCTTCCCCATGCTGCTGACGTTCCGCAGAGCTCGGCCTCCCGATGGCACCTGACAGACTCCTTTCGGGGGCTTTCGAGTCTCACTTGAACTCTGCCCCGAGAGTGATTTTCCACCACGGGGCACTGGTCACAGTGAGTTCAAAGATAAGACACCGCTGAATGAATTCCCTAAGTGCCCAGTTGCTTGTGGAAAAGATTAGAGGTGAATTAAAGGGACTGAAAATAGAATAGCTGCGTGGTGAAACCTGCAGGAACGATTCAGGGGCAGAGGAAAAGGGAGAAAGTTAACTGCATCTAAGAAGATCTTAGGCCAAGACGAGCTCTGGGCTGTAAGGGGGGCACAAGGCTGTGCTGGAGTCTCCGGTCAGCCAGAAAAGCGGCGCCCAGAGGCAGCATCTGTGGTGTCTTGTGCAAAGACACCCCAAGTCTTCTCCAAGAGTCTTCTCCAAGCGTCCGAGGCGAGAGCCCCCACGTCAGGGACTCGGGTGCTCCCAGGAGCCCCGGGCCAGCCAGGGTTCTGCAGATCCTACATACCGCGCTGCCCTATTCCGACCTTGACACCCACCAAGGACAAACTGCAACTTGCGGTTGTGTAGGGACAAGCAGGACCTGCACTGTGTGGGCAGCTCCCTGTGAGGCGGAGCCTGGGGAGGGATGGGCTCCAAGGCAGTAGCCCTGGCCTTAGTCCCCAGCTCCCGGGGGCCCTGAGGGTAGGGTTGCCATTGGTCACTCTCTTGGCCTCTTTCTATGTCCTACGAATCCAACCTCAGGTCTCTTCCTCGGGACATCTTGCCTGGTCCCAGTCCTGTTGCTCTTTCTGCAGAGCAGGAGCCAGCGCCAGCCCTGCGCCCCGCAGCGGTCACCCCTGTGGCTCACTGGGCCGTGCCAGAGCTGCAGCTCCACATGTGTCCTCTCCTCCTCGGAGCAGCCCTGAGGCCAGATCCGAGTGAGCCCTCCCTGCTGTGTGCCGTGAGCACCGTGTGACACGCAGGTGGCCGTTAGCACACGGGGTAGATGCCTTGTTCCTCACCTCCAGCAGGAGGCTGCACCCCGGGGCTCCCTGGAGCAGAGGTGAGTGAAAGGTTGGGATCCCCAGTGCCTGTCCCCATCAGGAGGGAATCCTACGAGACTCCAGTGCCTCCCAGGATACTAAGTCTGTGGCAATCGGAGGACTGTTCCCCACGAAGCCCTGGTTCAGCGAGCTTGAGGAATGGGCTCTTGAGACATGGCTGGTACAGCAGTCCCTGTCCCCACGGTGTGCGTCCTGATGGGGCTCGAAGCCTCCTGTGTTGGCCCCCAGGGCCGAGTGACGGATGCAGAGGGACACTTGTCCACGCATTTGCCGTCACAGAAAAGTCTCCTTCCACAGCCAGTAGACTGACACGAGTTAAGAAGAAAGGGCTGAGACCCCCCCGCCCCGGGCCCCGGGAGTGTGGTTCGCTCTCCTCTGCCCTGTTTCCCTGCCCTCCTCCCCGGTGTGAGTCCTGTGCTCCACACTGAGAGGTCTGGAACCCGTAACCCACATTTACAGCTCAGCTCCTAAGTGGTTCCTGTCTATAAAATTAAAGACTGACAATAGATTAATAAGTGCCATAAAGACTGACAATAGATTAATAAGTGCCATAAAGTGACTTAGATTCTTAACCACTTGCTCAATTAGGTGGAAAAAACATAACAGTGTCTAATGGTGGATCGGCCAGGTTTTGTGCGCAGTGTTACATTTAAAGACCCCGGTTTATGGAGGGGAAAGCAGAGCTGAGCTCGGGGAGACACAGCTGGCTCTGGCTGTGCCTGGAGGGACATGCGCTGGCCCGCCCGAGTATGGCCCTGCTGTGTCCAGGAGCCGGGTGCTTTGACCTGAGCACCTCAAGGGAGCTGTCCTGAGAGCCCAGCTGACAGCCCCGCCCAGCACAGCCTGATTGTACTCTGCAGCCTGTGGCCCCGCCCCGTTTGCTCCATGCCCCTTACAAGTCACACCCTACAGGACTGGTCCTCCCTTGCCTTTCAGACCTTCGGGATCTGTCCTTGTCACTGTCATACCTATAGGATGTGCTCCCTCCCGCTACCTGTGAGACCCTATAGCCTGCTCTTCATTCCCCGTTGGGATTTTGTCCCTACCCGCTCCCCAGCCTGATCTGTCCTTACAGGCCTCATTTTCTCTGCTCAGCCACTGACTTCTTTGTCGGACCCCAAGAACATCAGGCAGCTCCTACCTCAGGACCTTTGCACTTGTATTTCCCTCTGCCTGCGATGACCTTTCCCCAGATATCCACCTGCTCAGTTCCTTCAGATTTCCTAGCTATGCCTCTTAAAATGGCATAGGTCCAATACATTTGTCTTCTTTCTTTATTCCTCCCTGGAACCAAAAGCATCCTGTGTATCTCACTCATTTGTCTCTCATTACTAGAATGCAGCTCCTCCAGGCCAGAAGCTGCTCCTGTGTGCTCGGTCATGACTTTGTTCTCTCCCCTCCAGCAGCATCTGGCCCGGAGCAGGCTCTGCACCAGGCAGCGAGTCCCAGTGTGAGCCACATCACATCAGCTGAATGACCATCAGACCGGAAGTTGTTACCAGTGAGCACCCACAGTCCAGGTGCTTGCGGGTGGAGTTCTGACTTCACCCTCCCTCCTCTGAGCTGGGGACACCCCCCTGAGAGCCCGTCCACATTCCCGAGTGTCCCTGTACATGCGGCACTGCATGGGGCTGCCATCTCCTTCTCTAGGAAGAGTCCATGGTGACCTTCCCAAGGGCACCATGTCCCTGGGGGATGCACACTGCCCGCCTGCCTCTTAAAACTCTTCCCACGTCTTGAATTTGGAAAGTGCTTCCTCGCCTTCCCTGACTCCCCTCCTTCTGCACCAGGCAGACACGGCCCAGGTGACAGTGGCTGGACCCATGGCCGCCACTTTGTGTCAGAGAGGCACAGCCAGCGTTCAAACGCACAGTGAGGGCAGGGCTCATGCTGCAGATGCGATCACGTGCCAGGTGCTGAGTGAGGCTCGCCACTCACAGCATCATCTAATTTGCCCCAGAGAGACTAAGAATAGCAACGTGCGGATTTCTGCACCGTCGGCCGCCATTCCTAAGTGCTCGTTAGTGCCGGACGCTGGTCTCCACCCTCGATGCTTCAGATGCATTAATTCATTTAAGTCTAACGGCGATCACTTTCTCTGGTTCATAGAGAAGCACGCTGGGGCTAGGAGGTTTGTCGTTGTGCCCAGGGCATCCAAGCTGCTCATGCCCGGGCTGGCCTCCGAGTGCCTCGGCTGGGCTGGAAATGAAGGTGCGGATGGTTCCCAGTTCTGCCCTTGTTCCCCTAAACCGTTCTGTCTGCCCCTGGAGGAGCGGAAGAGAGTGAGACCCAGGACCTGGGCCCTCGGAGCCAGCGCCTGGCCTGCTGTCATCTCCCTGGTGAGTTTCTCTCCATAGCTCCAGGGAGCATTTATCTCCTCTTGACTTCATCCATTCTTAGCGGATGGTGTGGCCCCAGGACCTGTTTCCTTACCAGGGTGCTGAAGCCCGGACCAAGGTTCCTTTCCGCGTGAGGAACTCTCCAGGTGCTGTGCCTGGGCAGACCGCCGGCACGAGAGCCCCTCACTCTAACCCCGGGAAGCCCCGTCAGCCACACGGAAGTGAAGCTGGACGGAGGGATGGGAAGTCGGGCCTCTTGCTGGAAGATCTCACTTGAGGGAGAGCGATTTGTCATTTGTGGGCCTGGCTGCGTTACATTGCTTCCTAGTAAGATAACTCTAAATGGATCCTCAATGACAGGACACTGGATCGGGACAGACTTGGAAGCTGCGAATTGAACTGGCCTTCTCCATCTGGAATGCGGGTTGCTTTCCAGAGCTATCTGTTCCCTGCAGAGCCTGCGGCTGCGCAGGGCCCCTGCAGGTGTGCGGCACAGCTGGAGGAGGGAGGCCCCTGTGTGCTTCTCACCTGAAAGAAGCTCCCGAGGCCCCGAAAGAGGGTCTCAGACCCTGAGTTCAGATCCCCCGAGGGTCCCAGGCTGTGTGACAAACCGTCCTCCCCGCTGGTGGTGGCTTCTGATGGACGTCCTTGACCCCAGCCCCCCTCTCCATTCATCTGCTCTGGGAAGTTTTGAAATGGATCAGATCCTTGTAACACCCCAAAACTCATGGAAAAAGACCCAATTCCTGCAATGGCTTCTGGCCCTGCCCACCTCCCCAGGGTCCTGCAGGCTGTCTTTGGGGGTCCAGGATCACCCCTCCATCCTGTCCTTTCGGCTCTGCCCCTCTGAGACAGGGCACCCAGGCCTCCCATAGCTCCGAGCCCGACCCTGATTCTGTGTGGGGTCACCACGCCTGTGGCCTCTGTCCCCAGGAAACTAAGAGCAGGAGCGCCTCCCTGCGCTCACTCTGCAGGTATCTGTGACTCTTGAGGGCCCTGCCATCAGCCCTCGTGAGCTGCATGGGGCAGGCAAAGCCGAATGTGCCAGGCAAATGATGACCGAGACTCTTCAGCTCTTTGCACCCTTCTCTCCTGAGTGTGTCTATTGAAACTTGAAAAATAAATATTAAAAGCCAAAGCTCAAGATAGAAGAAGGAAGTATTATGCAGCTGCAGGAGTTCCAGCTATGGTGCTGGCCTGACCCGTGGCCAGCTGTGTGTCCTTGGGGGAGCCACCCCACTGCTGCCCCTCATTCCCCAAAGCCAGGTGGAGAGACAGCGTCAGCTCTGCCTCCTCTCGGAAGCCCAGGACCTCCAGAGGGCTGCAGACTCAGGAGCCGGGCTGCATGTTGATAACCACAGCCAGCTCTACCTTCTCGGCTCCCCGGTGCCCAACCACAGTGCCGCGTCCACAGCTTGGAGGACGTTGGAAGTGAGTGCCATGCAGCCTGGACACTGGATTCGGGGTGACGGCAAATAGGACCTGGGTCCCAGGGGTGGCAGGGAAGGACAGGAGCAGTGTTCTCAGCGCCGGGCTCCCTGGTCCAGGTGTGGACCAGGACCGTGGGGAGGCCTGGCCGGCCCTTACGTTTCACTCGGGTTCCTGGGAGAAGGGTCACGCTGCACAGGGCTACCGAGTGGCTGCAGCCCCCTGACGTGCGGGGGACCCCTGATTCCTGGCCATTGAGGTGTAGAGGAAAGTGATGCAGACTCTTCCAGGCCCTCGGGATCTGCTGGAGGCTGGAGAGGACAGTGAGGAACCCTGCGAGGCCCCAGCAGAACTTCACGAGGACAGGAGAGGGGACTGGTGCCCCCACCTTGGGAAGCCGGTGCGGACACCCTCAGAGAATAGGCACACATCGGGCCAGGGGGACGCTGTCACCTGACAGACCTGTCTGGTGTCCCATTACATTTTAGAGATGATGCCACTTTTAAATGCTAGCTTGGGAAAGACCTCTGCAGGACGCTCGCTCTTTGTCATTGGGTTTGGTCACACAGGGCCCTGGCTGGCTCCTCCCCTCCTGCGCTCTGGGTGCAGCAGGTGACAGGGCACAGTGCTCTTGGGTGGCCTGGCCCACTGCGCTGGTGGTATCTATGCCTATTTCCTCTGCAAGGGAACAAAATGAGTGATTAGGATAAAGACAAACCCGGAGAAGGAATTTCTGCTTAGAGGAACCTTGGTGTCTCTTTGCATCTCTCAGGGTTCCCTGGGATGGGTAGAGACAAACACACGCACATGCACACGCATGCACGCATGCACACATGGCAGGAAAAATAGGAGTCATATTTTGGTGCACTCTTTAAATAGCCAATGCTTCAAAAATATTAAATTATCCCAGGAAGAGAAGGAGCAGACTACGAGCCTGGAAAACACCAGAGAAGGAGAAAGCAGTGCTGCTCCTACTGTGGAAGCGGCTCAGAGCCAGAGAGGCAGGAGAACCGGACAGGGTGACCTTGGCCCACTGCTAAACCACTCCTTATGCATTCAGGCTGTGTGTGAGAAGACACTCATTTTTAAGTTAAATTCAAAAGCCCGTTAAAGAGCATTAGCTGGGCTGGGGATTTAGCTCAGTGTTGCCACTGCCTGCCTCACAAGCACAGGGTCCTCAGTTCGATCCCTGGTACCAAAATAAATAAAACATAAAGAGCATTGTTTGATTCTATAAACTCGGAGCTGTGGTTCTCCAATGCCAGAGGAATCCTCTTTCGAGCCTGCCAGTGTTCACAGCCTGCAGATTAGATCTGGGTGCAACTGTGCATACCATGTCACCTTCTGACGGGACTCGGGAGTGTCACGGGGCAGGGAGGTCCCCAGCTCCCTCGGAGGCTGCTCTGACTCACATTAATCTGAAGGGAATGTCACTGTCATGGCCAGGCCTGGGGGAACAGATCGGCTGCATCACCCCATCTGGCTGCCTCTCCCTGGCCCCCGCGGCGCTGGCAGTTGAAGGAATTATATCGACAACCGCTGTTCCCCCAGCACTGTGTTTGTGGATGGCCCGGGCCTGGGTGCCGGATCTGGAGTGGATTCTCCACAGAAAGCTCTGCATGAGGACAGCAGCCCCGTCCACCCCCAGGCCGGGCTGGGCACTGCCGCTGTGTTCTTTGTGGTTCTGCAGGGGCTGTTGAGAGAGGCCAGGCTGTGCAAGGGGACAAAATGCTAATGATCATTACCAGTGGCATGCACAAGCATGTTTGGAACGTGCATGTCCCTGTGACTGTGGGTGGCAGACCCCTCCCCTGCGTTCTGCCACGGGACCCCAGCTCCAGTGGGCGGCATTAACAGCAGGGCCTTCAGGAAGTGGTAGTGCAGGTGGGGCCTGTGGCAGGATGGTGTCCTCTGCCCTGTGAGCACATCTGAGGGGGTCCCACAGAGCCCGCACCTCCCTGACCTTGAGCTTCCCTGGCTTCGGAGTGGAAGAAGCCACTTTCTCCTCCCAGCCTCCTGGCCATGGTGAGGCCTGCTCACAAGCACCTGCTCTTTCCCAGCAGCCATCCTGTGACTGCAGACAGAGCCCAGGGATGGTCTCCTGCTACGATGTGGATCCTGAGCTACAGTCAGGAGTCACCACCTGGCCTCTCGGGTTTCCAGTGCTGCTGTGCATTAGTGAGACAGCTGCCTTCCTGGGAGCAAGGATGGAACCAATGGCCCCAGCGGGGGAGCTAATCGGCCTCGTGAGGTCCAGCTCCAAGACACACGTGTGCACGCTGCCCTCTGTCTCTACTGCCAAGGCCCAGGGCCCTGCCTTTCCCTCCCCTCCCCAGGGCCCTGCCTTGGGGGTCAGCTTGGCCTGGTGTTTTATTACGGGGGCCGCAGCGCAGGCTGTGAGAGTCCACAGCCAGACACAGCTGGAGCCATGCAGAGGCCACTGGGTGTCTCAAGCATTCTGCAGACGCTTGCTGTGAACTTGTCCTTCCACATAAACACAGTTTCGCTGCTCCGGGGAGTCAGCCACCGCCAGCCCACGCGGTTTACAAGCAGAGCAGAATCCCCAGCAGGAGCCCGGCCGAGGTGCAGTGTTTATTCTGCTCAGGAAGTTGTTGTCCCCTGTGGGCCGGAGCAGGCTGCTTCCCAGTGTCTGCAGCACCCAAGCCAGAGCCTCCAGCCCAGGGACTTCCTTGCCTCCTCTCTCTGCCCTCCTCCTCCTCCCTCTTTCCTTCCCACATCACTCACACAGTTTGAAACAGAAACGAATATGCAAAAGGCACTTTCTGTTTTAATCAGGTTTGGGGAAAAATATGTCTAACATGCCACTTTGCCCGTGGATAAAATGTTTGACATTTATCAGGGTGCCGCGATTCCTGTCTAACATCTCCATTTTCAAATGCCACTCCACAGCCTCGGTCGCCAGGCTTAGAAAAGTACTTGTCCTATCAAGTGTGATCATTTCTGAAAATATGAAGCAGAATTCTGGCTCATTTAGTGTTGCGGGTAATTGTGCAGGACACAAATCCCCCTTCAGGAAGGAGGAGGGCAGATGTACCCACCTGCAGAGAGCGGGGCTGAGGAGGAAGTGGACTCAGGCTGGAGACTCCGCCTCCCTCTCCACCCCGAGGGTCTGAGTGTCACTGTCCTCCAAGCTCGAGGTCCTCGAGCGCCTCAGGGTGTGGCCTGGAAGCTGGTGACAGCTGGACTCTGGACCCAGGCAGTGGAAGGACCTGAGTCCCCAGTGCAGGACCTGACACCTTTGCCTGGTCAGCTCACCAGGGCTCTGTCCCCGCTTCCTGTCCAAGCTGGGGGTTTGTGTTTCTCCCACCCCCTTCCAAGGAGGCCTGGATGTAAGCAGGCCGAGACAAAGCCAGGGGAGTGTGGACGGCGCTGCCCTGACAGAGCTTTCCAGGTGTGATCAGAGTGCGGCCGATCCCGGCTTCCTTCTCCCTGCGCAGGACTGTGGTGAAAGGAAGGTGTCCCCTTCCCCAGAGCCCACCCTGAACTTAGATCCTGGCCACCGTCTGAGGAGGTGGGGCTGGGGGACTGAGTGGGAGGGGTCGGTGTCCTTCCAGAGGCTCCTGGCCCACTGTCCCTCTGCCCCTTTTGGCTGGCGAACCTTGGATGGGAACGCAGGCTCTGGTGGCTGTAGACCCAGGGTCAGGTTGTGTCTGCCCTCTTTTGTTTAGGAAGGTCCCCACCACTAGAAGGCTGGGATACCCATCTGTGAGAAAGACAGAGAGGAGCCCCCCATTCAAGGGGCCAGGATTAAGTGACTCAGTCCCGCAGGTAGGTAATAGGGAGCTATAGCAGGTTTTGAGCAAGGCGTGGTTTCAAAGTGGTGCTCACAGGGAATAGATTGCTCCGGCACTGCTGGGTATAAGGCAAGAGGAGACGGGCAAGGGTCCGTGTCCCTGAGCCCCTGAACAGCAGGGCTGGGGGTGGCGGGGGGACCCAGGGAAGATGTGGGATATGGACAGGAAAGCTGAGGCAGGAGGGGCTTTGTGAGGACAGGAGCCCGTGGGCTTGGGGAACAGCAGCACGCATGGCCTGTGTGTGAGCAGCTGCTTGCCAGAGGGACAGGGCTGCGTTGTGCTTGTGGTGCCAGGAATGACCTTGAGGCTTTGTCCCTCAGCTGCAGGGGAGGCTGCAGCCCGCTAAGCAGCAAGTAAACTTCCTCCTCCTCTCTGCATGTCAGGTGTCGACTTCAGGGTGCAGAGAGGGCCGTGGGCACCGCACACCTGTGCTCACCCAGACTCCCAGGATCAGAGGTTTCTGTGCACCACATTTAGATCTTTGCTCAGATTCTTTTTCGGCTGGGCTTGACCGCACGGAAATGTTGACTGCACATATATGTTTCCCTTTGCGAGAAGACCATGTATGTGAGTGTGTGTAAGGTGGCGGGAGGTAAATGCCTCCGGGACGTGTGTCTGTGTGGGGAAACAGTTGCTTGGACGGAGGGGACCAGGATCGGGGAACCATCTGCTGCAGCTGCCTCTCCAGCGCGTGCCTCCCCACACTGGAGCCCATTCCGGCTGATTGCACTCACTCCAGCCCCGCTCGCTGGGTGAAATAAGTAGGGAACAGACTCTTCTGCCTAATGAGAATTTAAATTTCCAACTCTGTTTGAGGCTTAAGCCTACAGACGCGGCGTGATGCACATCTCTAAGAGCTCAGCTGGAAGAAGAGGTGCTGGGTCCCTGCTCTGCCTGCAGCCCTTCTGAGTCTCCCCTGGGGAGCCCAGGAAAGCACAGCTCCCTGGGAGCTCAGTAACACAAGACGCACTCCCTCAAGGTCCAGCTGGACCCACCACGTCCCCGAGCATTTAGCAAGTGTTACCTGCGTGCAAGGAGACGAACACCCATGTTCATGAACACATAGGACGGCGTGAACTCGGGGTTCAGATTCAGGCTCACTATCTGCTTAATCTCGCGAAGCCCCCATGCTGGTATCCACAACGTGAGCCTCATGTGGGGGCCCAGGGTGTGCGTGGGATGTGCCCGTCACCCACTGAAGGCAGCCGGGACCTTGTGGGGCACGTGCCAGCCCCTTCATCAAGATTGCATGCCAGAGGGCCAGTGCTTAGCAGTTGCCGAGTGACTCTCGAGAAGCATTTCAAAGCAATTTCAAAACGCTTCTCCACATCTTTGTTCCAAGTTGTATTGTTTTGTGTTTTATTAGTTCAAACCTCCTGAAACCCTTTCGAGGAGGTTACTTACATCTCAGATGCTGGTGAGGTCTTCCACTCATGTTTGCAACTTGGATGCCCAGGGCTCTCAGAGAGAGGTGAGGGCTGCATGCCAGGCACAGCAGCACCCAGATGGAGGGGTGCTGGGCCCAGGGGTGGCACCCTGGGGAGTGGAGCCCGTGTCTCTGCTGCTGAGAGGAGTCTCTGTTCATACATGCTGTGGGGCTTCCGCCCAGCCTGGTGCTTCTCTTGGTTCCTCAGCTGTGGGGCACTGCCTCCCTCCATTCCTGCATTGGTGCAGGAAAACAAGGGTGCTGGGCACTGTAGCCTTGAGCTTGCTCCTGATTGGGAGCTTGTGCAGCAAGATTTTGGCTTTTGCAGATGCCTGTGTTCCCCCCAAGGGTTGTACCAGAGTTTCAAGCCACAGAGGTGACCTTGAGCCTCCTGCTTTGCCCATGTGTGCTGTGGGCTGCTGTGTCACACTGCCCCTCAGTCGCCAGATACAATAATGTTCTATCCATGCTGGATGTGAGGGGCAGGCACAGGCCAGGGTCACCTGGCAGGCTGCATGGTGGTAGCCCTTCCCCTTGCAGCCTCCCCTTACTGAGCACCTCAGGGTGGTGCTCGTGAGCCCAGGACCCTGCTGAAGGGAGTCCCAGAAGTGCTGAGCTACAGCTCTGGCTTGATTTTACATGGAAGGTAGGAGGAAGAGAAGAAGAACTCATCTTTTCTAGGACAACAAAGATTTACAGTCATCACAGGGACAATGTCTCCTTGGGTGCATCATCCCATTTCAAACCCACCTGGACATGCCCAAGTTTTGTGAAATGAGTCCTTTGAAAATACTAGTCCCTCTTCCAACAGGTCTCAAACTTCAACTGCTAACTCTCCCTTGCACACAGAGATTCTGATTCTGGTGTCTCCCTTCTGGTCCTCTTTCTGACCCTGTGCAACTCCTCAGAGCCTCTTTGCAATGCCAGTGTTTCAGGACCAACCTGAACCCCCTCATTCAATTGTAGGCTGCTCTTTTTCAATGAGGTGCTCCAGAAATCAGAGCTTGACTTGCAGGAGACAATCCACTAACAATGGTGGAGCACCCACTGAGGACCAACTCCTGTACAATGGGTGCTGGTATGCCCCAGTCCAGGCACCAGGGGGCAGCACATCTTTGCTGGCTTCTTAACACAAGGACAGAAAAAGCTCTTAGGATACAGGGCCTGGGTGCACTGAGAAACCATGACATCTAGGTGAAGTTCTTTGATGGCAACTTTCTGCTCAGCTGATTTGAAGACACTAACACAGGAGCATTAGGATGAGACTGTCCCTGAATCACGAATCCTGTGCTGATCTGTGGTTTGTGCTTACGATGACTTCCTCTTGCCTCCTGACCTTTTGAATACATAGAAGGCATGTATTCAAAATAAACGGTTATTTTAAAATAATTTTAGGCTTATAAAAAGCCGCAGAATAGCAGAGAGCATCCTCAGAGACCTTCCACCCAATGCTGTAGTTAATTTCTCACATAACCACAGCGTGATGACCCAAACTGAGAAATTAACATGGTAGAACACTATAAGTCCATCAAACCCGGGCTTTATTTGAGCTGCCCTAATTTGCCTTCTGATGACTCTTGCCAGTTCCAGGGTCACGCACTGCACCCACTGCTGAAGGGGAAAGATGGGCTGGGCCACAGAATGCCACACGTGTGCCTCCCACTGGTTATCAAGACCTCTGTATATTAGTTTGGACATCATCTGAACACTTCTCATTAGCTACTCCAATCTCAGAACTCCAAGTGGAAAGTTTAATTTAATACCTGAGAAAAAAATTTTTTTAGATATCTTAGACTCCTTGAAATTTTCAAGAAGACATTTCTCCCCTGGAAGAATTTTTTCTGCTTAGTCTTTGACACATCTGTTACTTTGCAAAGCAAATAACCTTGAGCCTCCTGTCTTGGTTTCTTGATGGTGAAATATGACAGTGGATCCTTTATAATATATCAGTAAGTGGTGGTTCCCCCACATAAATACAGCCTTCACTCCACAGTGGCCAGATCTCACTTTGTCAGAGGACCACTTATGTCCTTTTGCAAGAGAGACACTGGGGAGAGTAATAACAGCAGAGCTGACAGCAATGTTCCTTGACTTATTTTAAAGACTAAAAAAGAAAATACAGAAAGATATGCATTTTTCTTAAAGAAAATGAATTATTCTTTGAAAGTTAGTCAATCTATTGGGGGCACAGTGTGGAAAATTAGATTTTAATGGCTCTGAAATTGAGGTCCCATGGGTCAATAGTAGTGGCTACTTGAAGTAAAATGACAAATCTATTAGAAGAAAATCAAACATTTTGTTACTCATCAGAAAGGCAGTCAGAGGACATCAAGGATTATATTGAAACTTCTTTCAACTAGAAGCCATCAGAAGAGTCCCATTTCTGCTTTGATGTTTTGAAATCACTGGGAGGGTCATTTTTGGATTTGTTAGATTCTCCCTAAGTCAAGGAAAGGCTCCTGGTGTCTGACCCTCACTCCAAAATGTGGTTGAAGGTAGTTTGGCAAGATGGATATTCTGTGCGCATTTACTCCTAAGGCTGCATGAAACATCTTTTGTTCTCTCTCACCCGGTTTTCTACCATCAGTCCTGGTCTGCATTTGTGGGACTGAGCTATGCGAATTCTCCACACACAGCTTTTACACTTCTGGTGTTTATGTGGTTAGTGAAGCTGCCAAGTCTGATTTTTTAAATATGTCTCAGACATTAGCACACAAACCACATATGAATGCTTCAGACCAGGAATTCCCTGACCTTTTCAGCAAGGTTTACTCTGTGTATACAAAGTTCCAAATGCTGCTCTGGGGGTGAGGGGGGGAACTCCTGGGGAGACCCCGCATCTTGGGCCTGATAGTCTAGCAAAAGGGACAGGAACAAGTAAAAATGCCCATACTGGCCTGTCTAGGTCCAGATGGGATGCAGGTGAACAGAGAACAGTCAGCTGGTGGTGGCCAGGGCGAGGGGAAGTGTTTCCGGAAACCAGTGCTGAAAAGGCATCCAGTCACCATCAACTTCTTGAAGAAGAGTGCTCGGAGTCCTGACCACAGCCCCAGAAAGAGAGAGGCAGCACACCCTTCCCTCCACGAGCAAACGGAAGAGTGAGGAGACTGCGCTGGGGGCAGAGTCTGCAGTTTCCACTGCCCGAGTCCCTTTCTTGGCCCAACGTGGGTGCTCCAGGAGCTTCCTTGCATGGTCTGCTGGGAGCAGGAGGAAGAGGACGCAGCAGATTCCCAGGAATATGAGCAAGGTAGCAGCTTGAGAGAGGGGTAATTTCTGAAAGAGCACCTGGGGTATGGGTGCGGGGAGCTCAACTCAGGAGTCCTCTTGCTCTGCTCCACCTCTGGTGTGGACCGGGTGGCACACCAGCCTGTTGCCCATGACTTTGAGGATCATGCACTCAGGTGGCAGCTGCCCTGCTGATGCAAATGAGGGACTCGAGATCGGGGATCACTGTGCCAGACTGCGCACCTCTGGAGGAGGAGGAGGCCCAGCTCACCCCTTGTACCCACTCCAGCACCAGTGCCTACGGGGTGCCCTGGCCCGTGTCTGCTGAACGAACGCATGGATGAGTGAACAACTCTGTGCCAGGTGGGATTAATGGGAAAATATGAAATCCTGAGTGTTGTTAAAATCCTGGCCGAGTGCCAGGACGCTACCACACGTGGTTATGATGAGGAAGCCCAGGCTTCCTGTCTCCTAGGACAGAGGCTGGAGCCTTCAGGTAGGGCCAAAGTGATTCTCTAGCTGGCTGCTCAGGCCCACAGGCCAGGACCGTGGGGCCAGGAGCCTGAACACCAGGGCCATTGTCTCCAGAGCGACACAGGAAGCTCTGTGGCCACCCTGTCAACCCTTCCTCCCTCTCCTCCTCCCTCCATCACACACGCTCACACACGCACACAGCATGCATGCGTGCACCCCACACACATGTACACACCCACCCACAAGGCACCACAGCATTCCCGTAACCTGAGGGTCTGGAAGCAGGGGGGGCTGCTCTGGCCTCTGTGGTGGACAGAGGGGGTGCACAGGGCTCGGCTCCCCTCCCAGTGGCTTCACGGTGTCTCCAGGCTCCGTGGCCGAGCTGGCGCTGGCCTCACACAGCAGGCACTGACAGGAATCCCCCGAGTGATGTGGGGGCCTCTGCACCCCACCAGCTCTGCGTCTCCCTCCCTCGCTCGCCCTGAGTCTCCCCATCGGCCCCTCCCAACTCCTGAGTCCCCATCCCTTTGTCTCCTCTCAGCCTTGGGGGCACCGGACCCCTCCCTCTGCTGGCTGGATCCATTATTTCTGTCCCCTCCACACTCTGCTGACAGCAACAGGACACAGACGCAAAGTCACCCCGATCTTGGGCTCCCTGCTCCCAGAACCTGCACTGCATGACCCAGTGGGCTCCCCTTCCTGAGCTCAGCCAGGCTTCGCCATCTTCCTGCTGCACATCCCTCACTTCCTGCTGCCTGTCCAAGGGTCCTGGCAGGGCAGCACCAGAGGGACCTGGCCTGGTGGACAGGAAGCAGACAAGAAGGGAGGAGGGAGTGAGGTCCCGCTCCCCCAGGTGGGACTTCCAGGTCCGCCCTCCAGGATCACCTCTTCCAACCAGACCCGCCTCCTTATGGCAAGTCAGCTAAGTCCCCGTGATCCAATCACCTTCCAAAAGTCCCACCTAGGGGCACATTAGGCTCTTGGGGGATATCTAGATATAAACCATAACAAACCCCTTCCTCATTTCTACTTTTAAATCCATGCAACACCCAGCTCCAGGACTTCCAGCCTCAGGCCACCTTGCCTGTGCTTTGGAATCACCTTGCTATGGGCGTTTGGAGATGATACCTAGCATCTTGCTCCCGGCCAGTTGGATTGGGGGCCCCCAGTAGTGTGAGGTGGGACACAGGATGTCCAGGAGGCCAAGGTGGGGACCTTGGGCTGGTTCCCTCATAGCACAAAGCCAGGAGCATGCAGAGGTAGCCTGATTTATGCGTGCGAAAACAGAAGTGAGAAGCAACATGAATGCCTTGTGCCCAGTGGCTGCTGGGTGCAGAACAGGAAGCACAGGGAGCAGGAGGTGGCAGGAGATCCCTCCACACGCAGGCTGCAGGGACAGCAGTGGCGTGGACGGGGCTCTCAGATGCTACCCAGATGGACAGCAAGGTGAGGTCCACGGTGCCCGCAGTCCCAGCCCTGCCCTGTTGATCTGTGCGTCGTGGGGCCCAGTGCCAGTGCGCCCGGAGTAGGTACTCAATAAATGTGTGGTCAATGGTGCGGCTTGAATTCTGCAGGCGTCGCAGGGTGGAAGACGAGCCCCGGTTCAGTCCCCACCAAACAGTGAGCAGGAAGAAGGGAGGGTTTTCATTTCTTTAATCTGTGCCAACTTTTTGCTACACAGAAACACGTTGTATCCTTTTATCGATGACATTTGAAAATGAATTTTAAATGGGCTAGCATCTAAGTCATGAAAATGTTGGGTTAACTTGCTCGGTTCCTGATGTTTCCTTCTGTTGGAAAATTTTGCCATTTAGGATGCCCCCTCCTCGAATTGTCGAGGTACAGGGAGCTCCCCAATACCCCTGGCCCCATGCAGATCTAAAAGTGATCTCTTCCTCTCTCCGTGCACCCATGTCCCCTGCCCCTGTGGTCTGCAATTCATGGCCACAGTTTGGGACTCAGGACAAGAAGCTATAGCTTATTTTTTTTTCAGTACTGGGAATTGAACCCAGGGCCTTTGCATTGAGCTACATCCTTAGCCCTTTGTGCCTTGATGCAGAATGTGGTGGATTAAAGAATGGTCGACTTGAAACGTTCAGCTGAACTGAATCAGTGAGGTTGGGTGTGGAAGACCCATCTGAGGATTGTTGCCAATGGCATAAAAAAGGACGGGAGATGGTGGGCTGTTGATTTTCCTGATGCGAACTCCGCTGTTCTCTTGGAGAGGAGCTCAGGGCCTCGCTGTCCCGAGGAATGGCTGTTCTTCTGGTTGGGGAGCTCTGGTCTTCACTGTGAGCATCACTTTCTGGCTTCAGTGTGGATCCCTCAGCCTGGTGGCACAAATCCTTCACCCAACCAGCGCAGGTTTTCTGGCTTCTATCACCAGCCTTTGGGCCTTCCCCGTGCAGATCCTCAATACGGATGAGCGTGAGACATTGCCCTGGGCTCCAGGCCTCTGGCTGGACTTGTGGAGGACACTGCCTTGGACTCTAGGCCTTCAGCTGGACTTGTGCAGGGCACTGTGGTGGGATCCAGGATCTCAACTGGATTATCTGGATCTCTAGAGTGTGGCTAATCTCTTGCACTACTCTGCATTTGACTTTTTGGGTGACTTATAATAATCCTATAAATTATGTGTCCTGTATTAAATCTATTCCCTTGCAAACCCTGACCACAACAGTCTTACCAAGTTGTACCTTTTGTACCTGTGATCCTCCTGCCTCAGCTCCCCAGAGTGCCAGGATTACAGGCTCCCACGACCGCAGCAGCCTAATGCTATGGGTTGAATGCATCTCCCGGATCTCACCTGTTGGACACTAAATCCCCAAAGCCTCCGTGGATGGTGTTTGGAGCTGGGGCTTGGGGGGGTGGTTGTTTGGGCTCTGCCCTCAGTGGGTTAGCCCACGAGTGGAGTGGGGGTTGCCGCAGGATGGGACTGGAGTACAGGGTGTCCTCTGGCACGCCCCACCCCTCGGTGTGATGGGCTGCAACATACAGGCAGCACCGGGTGCCCCCTGCTCCAGAGCTTCCCCCCGTACCCCCAGCCTCCCGAACAGGAAGCCAAATCAACCTCTGTTCTCTCTCAATCGACATCTCGAGCATCTTGTTATAGCAACGAAACATTGGCTAAGATACTGTGGGCATTTGTCCTGGGTCTCAGGCCTTCCTGAGGTGCCTCAGGTGTGAGCCTCTCTGTCCCCTCTTGGGAGCACCATCATTCCTGCCTGCTCTGCCTGCTTCTCTGCCTGCCCCCTGCCTGCCCTCTGCCTGCCTCTCTGCCTAAGACTGAACCCGCCTTTAAATCTGAAAATTACCTTCCCGGACTTTGGTCGGTGCTAAGCAACAGAGCCCTGGAGTCCACGTAACTAACACATGCTTGTTTCCTACACTGAAGACGATAATCTGGGGCCCTGACGGGCCCAGCAGCACCGCTGACAGTGAACGATTTACCGGAATGGCCACTCCGCGCCCCCCCGGAAGGTGGGCACCCACTTGGGAGAGGCGCCATCAGAGACAGCTGTCCTCTGACTTCCCTCTGCCTCATTCTTTTCCTAATTAAAACACAGCTAATGCCAATTAAAACACCAGGAAGAGCCATTATTGCTTTTCTGTTTATCCACAGACCCGGGATAATGCAGAGAAATGAACTGGAAACTGTGTGCTTGCTTGGCAATTTGTTCACTGGAACCTGGGCGCTGTGCTTCGCTGAGGGCTGTGGTGCCCAGGAGGGGGTGGCACAGTCCTGGGGTGAAGCTGGCGACCGCCAGATGCAGCTGTGACTCAGCGGAGGGGTCTCCAGGTGGCAGGTCCAGCGGTGCTGCCCAAGCTGGCAGGACTGAGGCTCCAGTGCTGGGACTCTGAGCACCCAGGGGGCACTCGCAACTGTCCCCGGCAGACCCCAGCACAGGCCCAGGCAAGGGGAGCAGGAAAGGGCTGGGCTGTGGGGATCTCAGCACAGTCCCCGTCTCTTCTCTGGGTGTCTCCCTAGCCTGGGGTAGATTGATCACCTGGATCCAAGTCACCCCAAAGGATGGAGCAGCCCACCCCAGCTGCCCAAGTGCCCGAGTGCTCATGGCGAGGGTGAGGGTGAGAGTCCGTCCTCTCTGTGGGGCTCTGCACTTAGCTGCAGTAGGGAGAAGCCCTCTGCTATCGCAGGACCAGAAGTCAGGTGGGGAGGGGCAGATTGGGGGTCCCACCCTGAGCACCCCAGCCTCAGTTGCCTCACCTGTGGCCAGGTGTCCTCTGGGAACCAGGGTCACATAACACGGGTGGAGAGGGGGTGCGGCCGCCCTGGGGCTGTCGACCCAGGCTGCTGGTCAGAGTCGCCAGGATGCTGAGCCCCAGGCCATGCCCAGCCAGCGACAGGAGGAGGGGCCACATCCCGATCAGGTGTACAGGACTGGGTTAACCAGACCTCTCTCCCACCCGCCACCCCAGCCAGCGACTTCTGCAGGGCACCGATGAGCGTGGATGGGGACAGGATGTGGATGCCCAGGGCCCACGGTTCCCATGTGGAGGTTCTGACCCCCATTTGGAGATGAGCCTTGGAGCTGTTTGGGTTCAGTGTCTTTATGAAGAGGAAAACCCTGCTTGCTCCCAACCCCACACAGCAGCCAACAAGAGCCCTTTGCAAGCTAGGAAAGAAGCCGGTACCAAGCACCAACTGGCCAGCACTTTGGTCTTGGGCTTCCAACCTCCAGCACAGGAAGAAATAAATGTCGGTGGTTTAAGTGCTTGTTTATAGAGTTTTGCTTATTTGAAGGAATTCATATGGGAAGGCAAGACATACTGAAGGTCACTGAAGGTCATCAGCTCTGGTACTTTGAGAATCCTTGTAAGAAAGTGCACAGGCCTGGCTGTGCCTCAGCTTGTCCTGCACGGCCACGGCCTTGTCCACCGGGCAGAAGGGCTGAAGCCAGGCAAGCGAGCCCTTGGAGCCCCGCCCTGTGTCCCGGGCCCAAGTGCAGCCCACTGTGCAGCACCGACACTGTGGAGCCTCCACTGCCTGCCTGAGCTGTGGGAGCAGCGTGTGGAAGCCAGCACGGAGCAGACAGCGGAGCAGAGGATGTGTGCCATGTGTGTAAATCCCGCTTTTAGGAAATGTGGTTGGAAAAGACGCTCTTTCTCTAGTAGCAGATGCAACAAGCACTCTTTTCTCATTGCAAACCAACCATGGGCAAGGGCTGCATAAAATAAGGGTATAATATATGGACCCAGGGAACCTGGTGAGACAAGAGGCACAGCGCCCCAGGATATTCATAACCACCGCCTGCCAAGCATCTTCTCAGAGCCTGGCAGAGTCATTCCTGACCTGTCAGCAATGGAGGTATTGGGACAGAGCTAGATCCTTTGCAGGAAGGCCCAGGGGGAAGGACATTCTTTTACATCCCTGTGATCTTGAGCATGTCACTATCCTTACTCGGAAGTTCTGTCCTGAGCAAGTAGGTTTGGTTTGATGTTGATCTAAAGGCTGGCCAGGCTCGCTGGGATGTGCCAAAGCAAGTGGAGTTTCTGATGAGGGCATGCAAATATTGATCGGCCAATTGATGAGATCCATGATTTAACACAGAAAACACTCTTTATAAGGAAAAAATATCCCCTTGTAATAAAAGAAAAACACAGCTAGGGTCCAGGCCCACTGAGATATGTCACCTGGTGCCCTGTTACCCGGGTAACTGCCTGGACCAGGGTGTAGGAAAGAGGGAAGGAGCCTCAATCCCTGGGAAACAGTGCTGTGATTGATTAGTGATGCCTGTTATGGGCATGGGACCGGGAAACACAAGTCCAGGTGAGGAGGAATTGTTGTTGGAGTCTGGGATGTTGGAAGTCTGGATGATGGAGTCTGGATGTCAGGAATTGTTGGAGTCTGGGATGGATTTCTGCAATGAATAAACCATCCTTGTATACTTACCTATCTGGAAATTATACTCTGACTACCTAGCAAGAGGTCGCTATAATTTCAGATGGCTGAAGTCTAAGAGGCTGTTCACTTTTCAGCAAGCTCAGCCTGCCAGTCCAGCCTTCGATGCGGTCAGCAAGGCAGTGGGGTGTCCCCCTTGCTCAGCGCCATCGAGAGGAAGCTTGAGTGCCGAGTGGTGGCAGGAGCTCAGGGGAACAGGGAAACCCAGAACTGCCCCAACTGCAGGTGAAATCCCTGTGAAATGGGGGCCCAGGGTGGTCTGAGAGCCATGGGTGTCGGAAGGGCTTATTTGACCCAAGACAAAGCAGAACACAACCTGCTGTGTACACTGTGTGTTCCAGGCTGCCTGTTCACATTTCATCTCCTCATAGCAGGAAACGCTTCCATTGCAAAAATTATCCTTCTTCTTTGATAACCAGGGTGAATCAACATTCTCCGATCCATTCTTATTTTTTGCAGAGGTGATTACCAAGTATCGATGGATTAAATATTTACAGAACCATAGAGGAGCTGCTAGAGGCTGAATCAGCTCCCACAGCAGGTGACAAAGAGTTTAAGGAACACGGAGTCCACCGAGCACACAGTGGGAGGAGATGCCAGGCCGAGACGCAGAACCGAACGCAGAAGTGACACTCACAGGAGCCAGTGTTGCTGGCGCGGCTCCTGCTGGACAGAGGTGATGGCCGGCGAGCTGTCGCCTCGGCAGCCTGCGGTGGATGCCCACTGAGAAAGGATGCAGGTGTGGAGTGGCTCCTGCTCTCCCTCAGCGCCTCAGTTATCCCCAATGACGCCGAGTGGCCAGCAGGTTTTGTACCATTTTTCAGACAGAAAAGTCAAAGTTGACTGCCCCAAAGTCCAAGGTCATACGGGTGGTGGGGGTCAGACCTGAAGAGTCACAGGCCCAGGCTGCTCCCTGCTGGCTGCTACGCCCCCGAGGACACAGAGTAAATTGGCCCCAAGTCCCTGGGTGTTGTCCAGGCTGAGCCCATCTTCCCCTGGGAGGCGGCAGGGACCCAGTACCTTCGGCCCGCGCCTTACCTTATCCTGAAGGGCCCCAGTCAGCCCACCAAGTCCTGGAAGACTTGACAGCTGCTTAAAATCGGCACCCACACCTAAGCCCTGTCTTCCATGCAGATGCACTTAGAAGCCACATCTGCGGAGATGGGAGGGGTGGCCGAGTCCTGCTGGCACCCTCACCTCTGCCCTGAAATGCCACCTGGCCCCAGCCAGGGCCAGGCCAGGCCTCAGGGCCTCAGGGGCCATGCCCAGCCGGGGGCCTGGCACTGATCCACGACTGTGACCTTCACACCATCAATCTCTCCCGGTCGCCTAGACTACCCGGAAATTTATGTTTTATTTAAATCAAGTCACTTTTTCTAACTAAATAAACTTCCTTGGTTAAAAAAATACTCCACATTTCAATCTTAAATAATATGAAGTAAAATAAATGAACTATAAAAATAACCACAAAACGGAAAGAAAAATGTCATCAAGCTCTTGTGTCGCTTGCTGAAGGCTTGGGGCACCGCTGCCTGGGGTCTCCCTACAGGGAGGGGGTGAGCAGGACAGGAGGGGGCCCAGGCCGAGACTTGGGAGGCAGAAGAGGAGGCAGCTCCCCTAGGAGCCTCTGTGTGCTCTCAGAGCAACATAACGTCCACCTGCTGTTCCCGAGACACACTCCTCAGGGTCCCCTTGAGAGAGGCGCAGAAAGCAGGAGTCTCCATTCCACCACACAGTCGGGGCACCAGAAGCCACCCTCTGTCCCCAAGTGCAGCATGGTCCCTCCTGTTCCATTCCCGCTCACCCTGTGTGTCCTGTTCTCTACAACTGCCTCTCAGGAGCATGGGTCCATCCGGGTCCCTGGGCGATGGAAGGATGCTCTTGCAGGTCTTGGCATCTCAGGGCTTTGAAGCCACCTGGTGAGTCATCCATGAGATGCTCTCCGGGTACCGTGGTCACGGTGTAAGGAAGAGGACTGTGGTTATGCCTCACAGGCAAAATTCCTTGTCCTGGGAAGCTGTCTCCGATCACCTGTGCCTCAGAGGTCCTGAGGGTTTGGGCTCCCAGGCCGTGGTGCCAGCAGTAGGCTCAATGCCCCCTGCTCCTGCCAGCCTAGGTCCATGTGCTCTCATCTCAGTGCCCAAGAAACACAAAGGGAGCCCGCGTGACCTGTCAGCATCATTAATTTTGTTGCATTGCTAATTAAAGTGAGTTGTTTGCACCGGGCTGCGTCAGGTGTCTTACCCTAATTAAACAGAGGACAAGAACCTGGGCTAACTTGCTAGCTGAAGACATTGCTGTGATCTATTTCACTCTTCCCTGCTTTGGACGCGTCTTGTGGCTCTCAGTCTTCCTCAGTCCTGTCCCCAGAGCCACGGCTTCATTGTTGCTGTGGTCTTCATTCATACACACTGAGGACATCGCTGAGCCAATGTCCCCCAGACTAAGACTGCACTCGCTGCAAAAGGATTCCCAGCAGACTCCAGAGAAAAGGAAAAGGTGAAATGCTGTCAGTGCCCGCGCTCTTTGACTCCCTCTCGTTCTCTAAGAGCTGACCATTGACAAGACAATCACCGCAGACCTTTGCGGACCGGTTCTGCTACCGCACACTTCCTTTAAAGATATCACTGTCAGTCAGCCTGGGGTTCTTTTGCTGGGCTCAGATGGAAATCATGAGTCGGCAAAGCACAGCTGTGCTAGCTGCCCTGATGTCTCCAGATGACACCAGGTGAGGCTGGATGCCAATGTCTGGCACAGCCAGGGGCTGGTCACTGCCACCGCCGGTTGTCACCATCCAATGCTGACCTGTGCTGGACACCATAGGTCAACTCCACTGGGTGCTGGTCTCTGCTGCGGGCCTCTGTTGGCTGCGGGTCTCTGGAGCCCTTCAGTGCTCACAGCTCTGGGTATTCACTGCTCTCTCCCTAGAAACAGCCACTCAGGATAAGAGTCCCAGACTCCCTGAGAAACAAATCACCAGCAGGCTTCCAGGACACCAAAGCAAGTCTGTACTGTAACAGAGCTGCGCTGCAGTGCCGGAGTCAATGCACAGGAGGGAGCCGAGAAGTGGCTAGGGAGGGAGAGCTGCTTACACAGCAG
Source organism: Heterocephalus glaber (assembly GCF_000247695.1). Next base: position 5,944,604 of record NW_004624818.1, read on the forward strand.
CTGTAGGCCCTGAGAGTGGGTGGCAGTGCTGGAAGCTGCTCTGAGCACTGGGCATGAAAATAAGGGGCCTGGGCCCCTCCCTTCCTGATCTCGGCCACTCCAGGACCCACTTCAGTTCTTCAGAAAGACAGCAGCAGTGTCTGAAGCAGGGGCAGCAGGTGGGGTCCTCGCTGTGTGTGTGGCCCACTCGTGTTGGATGGGAGGAGAGGGGCAGTTTGAAAGCCAGGGAGGTCACCGAAGCAAGCTGCCCCAGCCCACTGGGGAGATGTGGGGCTGAGGGAGGTGAGGGAGAGGAACAGACAGATGCAGCCAAGCCACACTCCCTCCTGCAGCCGGGACCAGGGAGAAATGAGAGTCAGGTGCTTCTCATGGATCCCTGTAAAGCGGTGGTGTCACGATTCCCCTTCACAGGTGAGGAAACAGCTGAGGGGTGTGGAGTGACCACGCCCCAGGCCCACAGTCAGCACCCGAGGCCAGGTGGCCCTCAGGCTCCGTCCTGGCTCCCCGTGCTCAGGGGTCTTCCAGGGCGAGGGTCATGATCATGCATCTGCATTCACTCATTCACCCACTCATTCATTCTGCTTGGGCCCTCCATGGATCGTGGAGAGGGGGGACTGGCACAGAGGGTGCCGGTTCCCCCCAGAGCCCACAGTCTGGAGGGGAGAGATGTCTGAGCTGAGATCACACTGCGCATGCATTATGCATGGGGAGACCATTCATGGGCATGGGCAGGTTGATGCTCGGCACACGTCCAGTGTCGCTGGCCGTGGACTCCTGCTTCTTCCACTGCCCGGAAGTCTCCATCGGGACCCCAGGGAGGAGAGATCAATGGTGTTGCACATTGAATTATGTCAACCATGCACATTTCATTAATTTATGGAAATGTCAGATTGCTTTAACTATTATCCTGAACTTCTGTCCTCCAATAAATGGCTTAATTTCCTCCCAAGGATAAAGCACTCCAGCATCTTCAGCTGACCAATTCAGCTCAGGGTGCTCTAATGCCTTCTGCTATTCAGAGGACACATACTTCACCAGGATGACTCTGGGGTAATGACACCCAGGCCCATTTCTAATGACTGTCACGGTTCTGGCGAAATGCATTCCATATATTAAGGCTGATGCTTCTGGAGAGCTGGGTACATCCTCTGGGGGATAAATGACCTTATCTCTGGAGCTTTCCTCTGCATGTGAGTTGGGAAGAAATATCTGCCGGGGCAAAGCCAGGGTAGAGAGTGGACCCTAAAGGTGGGAGCTGTGGTACCACTACCCTGGGAGTATTAGAGTAAGCACACCGGTGACAGATACAGCTATTGGTTGTAAGAAATCAAAGCAAACTCACCTGGAATGCAGCAGGCCGCTGTTTACCTGGGGCCTAAGGAAGTCCCACAAGAGCTCCCAAACCTACATTTCTATCCATAATTTGATACTCATTTTTCTAAAGGAACTGTTTCCCCACGCTGATTAGGCAACAGCCCCATCAGACCTGGGTCTGGCCCTGCAGAGATGATGCTGGGTGGGAATGAAGCATCTCAGAGCTCTGAGCTTCTTAGGTCGGAGGGGAGCAATCCTCTTCCCGCATTTACCCCATGCTGCCCAACAGCCGTAGCTAGAGCCAGTGGCTCTCTGCCAAGCTCTGCAACTGCTGCTTAGAAGGCTCTGGCCTTCCTGTGCCCAAGCCCCGCCCCCGGCCAAGGAGATCAGGTGCCTGTGGTGGTAGTTTGGGCAGACAGCTTGGGCTGGGGTCATCCTGAAAGGTATGAACTGCAGGTGTCTGGGCCACATCTCCCCCCATCTCTGGGCTTGGGCCAGGCAGCCCCACACGGGGACTCTGAAACCTTGTGAACTCTCAGTGTAAGCGAGCTAAGGGTGGGCTGGCGGTGGTGGGGTGCGTGAATAGAAGCGCAGTGGAGGGTGACGGGGGGGACGGATCAGGGGAATCTTCCTGAGCTGGGGGAGGTCAGGTCAGCCCCGAAGGGAGAAACAGGCAGAACTGGCAAAGGCAAAGGGAACATTTCTCCACATAGCCAGAGTCTGCACAAATTAATACGACAAACAAGGTAAAGGTTAATTGGATAAAACTTGGGGTTTTGCAGAAAACCAAAGTTTTCTTCAGTGCCTGGTAAGATGGCTCTCCAGGCAATAGAGGCATGCCTTAAACACCAGCTCAAACAAGGAAGGGTGTGGACCAGAGATGCTGCCGGGGTACAGAGAGGCAGTAAATAATAGAGCAATCTGCCAACTTAGAACTAACAAGTGGATGCAGATGGGAACGATGCTGTTCCACATGGCAATGTCCACCTGGTCCAGGCCCTTTGTCTCCATCCTCAAAGGGAACCCCAGGAGGAGGGGTCCAGGGGCTCTCTCTGTGAGAACCCTCCCAGCCTGCCAGCCACGCACCTGATGTTTAATCTCTCAGGGCACTAAGTGTAAACGCCACCTCTGTCAGATTTCTTGGCACCAAACTTTAGTATTTGGAGAACCTTGATTCCGAGCCTGTTCAGGGCAGCTGGGAAGGGTGGGGCGGGCTCTTCCATGAGAAGATGAAGCCACCTTGCACGGATGTTGCCGCATCCCTACCGGTTCTTTATTGTGAGTTGTTTTCTTTTTTCCCTAAGACAACTTGAAGGAGGAGAACAAAAAAACTGAGAAGTGTTTTCTGACTGAGAACATCTCAAGGACAGGTAGAGAGCTCTTTGTATCACAGGTGCCAGGGACGCACTGAGCCTGGAGTCCCCCCAGATTAGCAGGAGCATCAATCATCTTCGGAAATGGAGGGAAGAGACAGTGCAAGAAATCTTGATCAAATCCACCGGTGGAATCTTCTCCACCCTCCTCCTCCCCCATCCTCAATACAATATAGAAACTTTAAGAGTAATATCCCTGGAAGAGTAATAAATAAATCAGTGATGCTGATAAAATAATGGGCAAGAATCATTCACCATCTTGTGATGAATCCCAGCTCCCTCTTGATAAAAAGCCGGAGAAGCCGCCATTGTTGCAGGGGATTAAGAATGAGCTCCTTAGTGGGACGATTGAAGTCATTCATATTAGGATCGTGGCTCCCCACACTCAGGCAGTGGAGGATCTCATGTTCTCTCTGGCTCATTTTTTCTGATCCTTATCCGGTCTTAATAAAGACATTCCGAGTACGACTTATGGTATGGGGACAATGATAGGAAATGATTTTCTCAGCATTGCTAAATGAATATGGCCTCGAAGAAAAAGACTCTGGGTTATGTTTACTTGAGGAAATAAATCTCTTCCTGGGTACATCTTTCTTGTCTGTCCTGTCAAAAGAGAACTCACTTTCTGCTTTCATTCTCCTCAAGTTTGCCGCCCACTCCTAAACTCCATGGCTGGAAGTCAATGAGCTATGGGTGATCAGCACTTGGCTTAGCCCATTGCGCTCCGATGCATCATCCAGAGAGGTCCGCCTGGAAGGCCTGGGGCTCCCCACAGCCCCGTGGCCCTCAGACCTGGAGCAGGAGCGGTGTTGGGGTTCTGGACTCTGGGGAGGCGGCTCTGTGAGCCCCTAGGAGCAGAGATTTCCACAGCCCTGGAGTCTGTCTCGTGAACCTTCCCAATGCCATCATCCCACCGTGGATGGAGTCAAAAATCGAGACCTTGTAGACACATGACTGATGTCAAATCTAAAGGCAGGCTGAGGCACATGGAGCTGAGGACAAGGACTTGACTCAGGCCGGAAAACATGATGTCTAGTTGCCCAGATTATGTGCTCCCAAAATGGCATGCAAAAGACTGTCTGGATTTGTAGGTGAGAGAGGAAGGCAGGAGAGAAGGAAGAAGGGAGGGAAGGAGAGAGGGAGGAAGGGGAGAAGGGGAGAAGGAGGCGAGGGAGGAAGCAACAGCAAAGCAGTGGTACCGATTGCATCACTAAGTCCACGAGACATGATCGGTCGTCGGTGACACACGCTATACACTACAAGTAAGCATTTCGACAAGCAAAGCAGGGCATCTCAGGGTGTCTGTTACTCCAAAGGTGACTGTGTGTCTACGAGGAAGTAAGTCAAGGCGGTTAGAAGTAAATTTAGCCAGACCAGGAGAACTGGAGTCCAAGGAGCGGTGACCCCCTCCCACAGCCCGGATCTGCCAGGCCTGCTGGGGGCTTCCTGAGCTCCATTCTTCTATTTGTGTCATCAGCTGTGTACTCCTGGCCTCCCATAGCCCTGCTCTCTCCCTAACAGATGCGGTGACCGAGCGCTGGGAACCTGTTCCGTCTGTCAGCGTCCTCTCTGGAGACAGTGAGTGCCCGGGGTCTGGTGGTGCTCAGAGCCTTCTCAGGAAGCAGAGACAGGGCAGCTCCCGCTTGTCACATATGAGGAAACTGAAGGGAAAGCGTCTGTCAGAAGCCACACAGGGAATGGACAGGGCTTCAAGTGTCGCGCCAGGCACTCCTGCCTGCCCTGCCTGGCCAGAAAGGAGACTCAGTGGTGCACAAACCTGCCTGCCCTGAGAGCTTCCTGGAAAAATCACTTTCATCTCACCCCAAAGGTTTCTCTTCTTCAGCAAAGTGACTCAGGAGTGGGCAGCAGGGCTGCAGGGTCAGCTTCCGGCCATGGCCATCCACAGCAGGAGAGGGGAGCCCTGCCTGGGACCCGGGGACCTGTGCCCTCCGTGAGCTGGCCTTGGTCCCCTGCCTGGAAGAAGCCAAGGGTGTGCTACTGCCCTGGACCCTTTGGGAAGCCCAGGAGACAGAGGAGAAAGGCCAGAGGATGGGGATTGCCCAGCTTTATCCACGGGGAGTCTGGATGCGGGAGGTTGCCGCCTCTTTGGCCGATTTCCAGGATTCTTAGCCTGAAATATCTGTGACACTCTCTAAAAATGACTCACCTGGGCTCTTGATGTTCTCAGAGAGACCACCTGTGGTAACTGCTCATTCCTCCAGCCTCTCGCAGCTTGTCCACGGATAAAGTTAGACCATTAGAAAGATTTTACTAAACCCTCTTACGATTTGCGCCAATGTCCTTGCGCAGTGTCAGAGAATCTATTCCACCTCCTCAGTGTTCGAGGAAGGGAAGGGACATGGATCAGAAAGACCTCTTGGAACAATATGTTCGTTTCTTCCCTGCAGCATCGGTCGGGTGCAACCAGTTGTGTTGACCTGTGTCTCTGACATCGCACTGCTTTCAGCGGCGGCTCTGGGTTTCTGGGCAGCAGAACTGCACCCACTGCTTCGCCGCACAAAATCTAAGCCACATCAACACTTTCCCTTTGGGCTCCTCTACCCGCCAAATGCAGCCCTAAATTAGCAGGCAGTTTCAAAAGCAACTGCCTTCTAGATGCCCGGTACAGACAGAGCTTTATTGCACCTTCTAACTTCTCAAATACTAAACGAAAACATTTACCTGTTTTTATTTAAAACTATGTTTCTATCATAGAATATTTGCAAGATAGAGAAAAAAAGAATGAGAGGGAAAATAAGACTACCAGCCTCAGAACCAAGGGACACCATGGATAATAAAAATGCAAAGACATAGTGAAGCACTTGGAGGGTTCTTGCTTTAGCTTTACTCTTACGCTTTAATGATAAACTATTGCATCAGTCAGCTTGGGCTGCCATTAAAAATACTGCAGACTGGATAGGTTGAATCATGGAAATTCCATCCTTGAAGTCCTTTAAGCAGTGAAGTCCAAGACTAGGGTGCCAGGGGCCAGGTTCTGGCAGGGCCAGCTTCTTGGCTGTTCCCTGGCTGTCTCCTCAGGCGTCTTCTGGGGGGGGTCTCTGGTGCCTCTTCTTAGAACAGTACTAACCCTGTCATGGAGCCTCCTCTTTGGGACCTCATCTAAGCATCGTTTCCTCCCCCAATCCCCGCTGTGCACTCCATCCTACTGGCGGCCGAGGCTTCCACACATGGATCTGGGAAGACACAGACTGTTGTCCTCCACAGCCATGCCGAACGAAGCCAGGTAGAGCCACCTGCTCCTCAGGTGCCAGGGGCACATCTGAGTCTCACAGCCCTGTCCAGTGGGGAGCAGGTGGGAGACGAGGGGCTCAGAGCTGATTGATCGGAGGCAAGTTACGGGCCACGCAGGGTCCCTCATCACAGCATCCGCAATGCAAGCACCCACCCAGGAACCGTCTCCTCTTCCTCCTTCCTTTCCCCTAACAAAGCCTTTCCTCAGCTGCTTGGATTGAGATCCAGGTGAGAGAGGCTCAGCAGATGACCAGGGATGGAGCAGGAGGAGGCAGGAGTAGACACATCCCTGGGAGGAGCTGAGCAAGAGGAGCCTTCGTTCCTGCATCTGGCGCCTCAGCTCAGCTCAGACCAGCGAGGACAGAGCCCTGGGGAGACCACTCCAGAGCCGGAGCCACGGTGAGGGCCGTCCGTCCTGCACGCGCCTCCCGTCCCCACCAGCCCACATCCTCCCACGCCGGCCCCCGCCCAGAGTGGAAGCCTACTGAGCTGCTGTCATGGGGCGCAGCGTGTGCCTCTCTCCCGCCACCGCCCACCAGCTCAGGCCACCGCCAACCTCCTGCACCTTTGTTCTTGCTGGTAATTGACTGAAGGAAGAGACTGCGCTGGGCGGACGTTAAGCCCTTACCTGTTCTCTGCCTTTTATTTCTCCCTTACACCTTCTCAAGGACTTTAATCCCTAATTAGTCCCACTTTTACCTATTTTCAAGCAAGCAACTTCTTCACATTTAGAAACCAAGTGCGAATGTTTAATCTTCAACGAAACTCCTTTGTCCCTGCATCTTTTCTCCAGCTCCTATGGAAAGGATCTGCCCTTCTCCATCCCTCCCTTTCCTAGAGCTGCAGCCCTGTCTCCATCCGGGCCTCCAGCCACCCACAGGCCTCTGGGCCACCCAAGGCTGTTTCTCCTTTGCTGACCCGGCGGATGCAGCCCCAGCCAACCTGCTTGAGCTTGCCCCTGGGAAGACTTGCTCCTTCCCCCCTGGCTTCCACACCAGTGCCCTTGGAGAGCCCTCCCTCCTCCTCTCCTGGCTCTGTGCTCCACTTACACAACGTGGACACCCAGATCCGGAGTTCTGGGCCCTGAGTTTCCAATGTATATGTCCCGTAAGTCAGGGGAGGCTCCTATGGCTGCAGAAACAGTCGCCAAATCACAGAGGGCACCCAAGGGAGGCCAACCCGTCTGTCTGTGCAGAAACGCGCCCGCCTTGCTTGTCCTTTAGCCACGTCCCCTGCCACAGTGGCCTCCTACTCTGCCTCAGCTCTGGAAGTCAGCTGGGCAATCCAGCCAGACAGTGGAAGGCTCAAGGCGAAAGGGGGCTGAGCTTGGTTGTCCTCTATAGACCTGTGTCGCAGCTCTGACCCGCAGGGACTTGGAATGTGACTTTCCTAGGAGTCAGGGCTACAGAGGCAATGAAGGGAGAAGGAGGCCAGGAGGGTGGCCCCGGTCCAGGGTGCCTGGTACCCTTAAAGGGGAGGGGAGGGCAGGGACACACACGGGGACCAGCGTGAGGGACCTGGAGAGAAGACGCTGTCTGCCAGCTAGGGACCGTGGGCTCAGGAGGGGCCACCTGCCCATATCTCTCTGTGACTTCTGGCCTCGGTGCCTGGCTAGATGATGCTCCTGCTGATGTCACCCGGACTGTGGGAGTGGTCACAGCAGCCGGAGCAGAGCTGCACCTGCTCACGCTGCCCCCACCCTGCAACCAGAGCTCAGCCTCAGCCCTCCCTGTGCAGGGCTTCCCTGTGCCGAAGGGGAATCAGGTGGGGAACCCTCAGCCAGGTCTCTGCCACAAAACCCAACAGCTCTGGAGCATTGCCGCTGGGAAGCGCCGAGGGCTCCTCAGCCTCCATGTGTCCAAAAATGTGCTGCCTGCTGCCCTCTCTGTGTGGGTGAGGCCACCATCTGGCCTCCTCCTCCCGGGTCCAGCCCATCCCCACGAGGCCTCGGGCTTCCTAACAGCTCCTGTCTCCACCCTGAAGAGCTCCTTCCGGCCTCTCATGCCCTGCCCTGCACAGCACTTGGCTGGAGGAGAAGGTAGGAGCTCAGGAAGGGCCCAAGGGTGACCAGCCCAGCCCTCCTTTCCCTGAGTCTGGAGACTTCCCTGTCTCTGTGACCCACCCTGGGACCATGCAGAGCACCAGACTGGATTGAACACAGGCGCTGGATTCTGTCCCAGGTCTCAAGGCTGGAAGTCCAAGATCTAGGTGCTTCTGGGCTGGGTTCCCTGCATGAGCTGCCTCGAACTGTCCCCTCATGGCCTTTCCTCTGGGCATGAGGGCTCCTGGTGTCTCTTCGTTGTCTTATAAAGAAACCAGTCAGATGGGACTTGGGCCCCACTGTTAAAAGCTCCCTATATCTAAACATGGTCATACCCATGGTGGCAGCAGTGAGGTTCAGTCCCAGTCCTCCTGGCACTGGGAGAATGTGCTGTGCTCACTGTGCTGTACACGCCAGGGAGCAAAGGGCTGCCCATGCCAGAGATCCCTGAACTGAGAAGTCCTGGAACTGAGTAACTGCAGATATTCATGGAACCTGTGCATTGATCAGCACTCATGTGCAATACCCTGGTAACAAACAGGCTTTGCATCTCAAGGGCTTAGGGCTCCAAAGGTGAATTCCAATTGCCTTTTGGGCTTGGCTTCACCTTTGCTGTTTCTTATGAGCAGCCTCCCATCCAGACTTCCCACCTCAGATTTGCACCTAGTGAAGACAGGGAGGACCAAGTGATGCTTCTGCCTGATGTAATCTACGTCACTTGCTCTTGCATTTTATTGGCCAAAGCAGGTCATCTGATCAAGCATGGCAGCAACAGGGCATAAGAGGAGGCCACTGAGCAACAGGCTCTGTGTGTGGGGGGGGCAGGCAAGTGTTTCCAGTGAATGGCCTGACTCAGGCTCCTAGAACACTGCATGTCTATTCCTCAGTGTGTGTATGTAAGTGTGTGTGTGTGTGTGTGTGTGTGTGTGTGTATACTAAAACAGAAACAGAACATGGCCATGGGAGACATAGGAACCCAGGATCCATTCAAAACCTATGCAATTTTGTCATCAGAGCAGCCAGTCAAGTAAAATAAACAATAGAAACCCTCATCATTGCTTATGCAGTGGAAATGATATCTTCAGCTCCTATTAAGTGGATGGATATTCTGCCAAACAGAACCTCTAACACAAGGGTGTGGTCCGACTGCGGAAGGTGAGAAACCTCTCAGGGTTGGCCGAGAGGGTCAGAGCTCCGAAGATGCCACCGTGCACCAGGCCCCGGCTTTGCGTGGACCACGGGAAGCCCGAGGTGGTGGCTGCGGCTCACTCTGCAGGGCCCTTACTTCTGCACAGATTAGGACATGTCTCCCAAAGCGCACTGCCAGGTGGAGTAGGTGGGGTAGCCCCACTAGGACCTCAGGAGGGAAGGGGTGTGGATGGGCACCTGGCCCACGGTGGAGTCGCTTTCAGGGGCAGCACTCACTGCAGCCAGCTGTTCCTACTGCTATTTGCGGTTGCCAGATGGATATGTGAGAAAGGCTGTATCCGCAGCCATGTGCCTTGGGTGGTATCCGCACACCATCCCTTATTTAACAATCGCCTGCAAACTTATTGACAAATGCTTAAACGTGGAATCTCCCCAAACAGAATGCCCGGTGCATCCAGCGGTTTCCTGGAAATAGCAAAGCGTGGCACATTGCCTGGAAACCTAGAAATTGGGCAACGCCTGGCAGGTGGGAAACAATAACACGAGGAGATCTGCTGGGCCCCAGATTCATGCTGTCAGGCCTTAGACTGCTGTCATTCTGAGCTCCGTGGGATTTTAACCTCACACGTCAGCACTGCTCTTGTGTATTGGTGGTTTGTTAATTGGCTGGGTCACTGTTCTTTTGTGAAAATAATGGCTTGTATTTATTGAGTGGTTACTGAGCACCTCGGATTATTGCAACCACTGGACATGCACTGATGTCTGGGTTTTGTTTACTGTCTGTGATAGGCAGAATAACAGTCTCCCTGGGGGACAGGCATCTCCTAGGCCCAAGTCTGTGAAGAGGTAACCATAGAGAGTGAAGGGGGCTTTCTAAATGAGCTTGTGGTTAGGAACCTTAAGGCAGGGTGATGGTCTCTGACTATTTCAGTTGGACTAATCTAATCACCCGAGTCCTTAAAAAGAAGAGATTGTGCTCTGAGTGGACGAAAAGGCCACCAAGAGAGATTCTGACCAAGAGGAGGTCACAAACATTCCACAAGAAGGACTAAATGTAGCACTATTGGCTCTGAGATGTGGGGTCCACATACAAAGATGACAGAGGGGCAGGAGATTTAGCTCAGTGGTTCCGCCACCTGACCTGCAAGTGCAAGGAGCTGAGTTCAATCCCTGGTACCAAAAAAAAAAAAAATGACAGAGGGATTCTGGACCCAGTAGGGCCATGACAAATAGCCAGAAGGAAATGGGGATCTGTCTCACAACAGCAAGTAGCTGGATTCTGTCAATGATCTGAAAGAGCTTGGAAACATCCAGGTTCAAACCTGGTCCAGCTGATACCTTGATTCCAGCCTTCTGGGATCCATAATGGGGAAGCTGAGCCATCCTAAACTGAACTATAGGACTGCGAGGGAGCAAATGTCCACTATTTCAAGCCCTGGGTCTGTGATCATTTGTTACCGGCAGCAAGCAGACATATAGACATTATCTTGAAAAAGCTCTCAGGAGCAAGACTAGAAGAACCCTGGGCACAGTTCACCTCCTGACTCCCCTCAATCCCAACCTTGCTCCTCCCCAAAGAGGAAGTGTGTTAGTGGCTTTCCCATTGCTGAGACAAAATATCCGATTCCCATAATTAAAAGGAGAGGTTTATTTGGTTCACAGGTCCCAGTGGGTTCAGTCCATGGTCTGCCAGCTCCAAGGCAGAAACAGCATGGTGGAAGAGCCTGGTGGAGGAATGCTGCTCACCCCAGGCAGCCCAGAAGCAGAGAGAGCAGGGAAGAGCCAGGGACAAGAATAGACCCTTCCAGACCACACCCCAGTGACCGCCTATTCTGACCAGACCTCTCCTACAAACTCATGAGGCTTTGGGGGAATATTTTAGATCTAAACCATAATGGGAAGAATAACCCAGTGATGAGTGTAGGAGAAGGGGACTTGCTCATTCCAGCTCCTCTCTCCAGCTTTTGGGGTCTTTCTGGCCCTGGTAACCATCATCTCATGCCGTGTTGCAGGAGGGGTCTGCCCGCAGGGCACGCTGCATTTCCCCTGTGCCAGTCTCTGCCTGGTGAGTTGAATTCTTTGGGGAATGGTCAGCAAGTCAGTTGCAGCCATTGTTCGAAAGTTCTACTCTCAAATCCAGTTATTACTGGCAATAAAACTAGCATGTTTATTTTCACCTGTCTGACTTTTGTTTCTAACTCTCCATTGATTCAGGATGCGGGAAAACAGGGGATATTTATTACTGCTCTAAAGTCCCAGCTCATTGGTCCAAGCATTTTCTTTGTACACTGTTCAAATGCCTTGCGATGGCTCTTGGAGCCCTTCAGAATCCCCAGCCCAGCAGCACTCCGTCAAGATGGAATGTGGACCACAGACAGAATTTTCAGATTCTAATGGTCATGTTGAGAACACTAAAAGAGACACAGATGAAATTGATTTTAATAATATATTTCATTTAAATCAATCTATCCAAAGTATTGTCATTTCAGCATATTTTCTATTTACAAATTGCTAGTGAGATGCAGGAGATGGGGCTTGGACTCACTCTGCTTTCTCTAAGTCTCTGCAGTCCAGTGCACATGCAATAGTTGCAGTGCCCCTTGGTCTGGACGGTCACCTTTCCTGCTCAGGGTGACCCTGGGCTGCAGCTTGTAGCATGGACAGTGCAGCCCCAACCTCAGTGTTGACTACTCTGCTTCTAACTTTTGTTGTCCAAGAAAACCCAACATTTCATTTCCACCATTGTTCTGTGCTCTCTCTCCTGGCCATTTCCTTGGTTTGAAGCATTCTGCCACCTCTCTCCTTTTTAGTATTATTCTTACCTATGCCTTTGGTCCTGGATTCCTCTGAAAAGTCTCCCTCGACTCCTGTCTTAGTCACAGGGACAAAATACCTGACAGCTGCAATTTAAAGGAGAGATTTACCATGGCTCATGTTTTCAGCACATGGGTCACTGGGTCGAGGGCAGGATAACATGGCAGAGGGGCCTGGCAGAGGAAAAGCTGCTGGCAGCATGGGGGACAGGAAGCAGAGAGAAGGGAGGGAGGAGCCAGAAAGGAGATAACCCTTCCAAGTCTTGCCTGTGTGACTTGTCTACTCCAGTCAGAACTCCCACACACACAAGAGCCAGTCAGCTATGGCACCTCCATGGTCCAGTCACCTTCCTGTGAGCATATGAAGCCTTAGAGGAACATCTAGATATAAACCATAACAGCTCCATACACTGGTTCTCTTTAGTGGCCCAAGGCATCTGGTAGAGTATGTCCCACCTCTCCATCCATACCTTCGCTTTCTATGGCTTTAGTTACCTATGGTCCACTGTAATCCAAACTACAACAGAATAAGAACGCAGGTAGAGAAAGAGCCCACATTCACATAAGTTTAATTACTATATATCATTATAATTGTTTAATTAGTTGTTGACCTCTTCCTGTGCCTAACTTATGAATTAATCTTTCTTACAGGCATAAATGTACAGGCATGAACATGGTTTACATAGACTGGCAATGCTCTCCACGATTTCAGGCGTGTGATGGGAATCTTAGAACACATCCTCCTGCATGAGGGGCTTCTGTAATTTCATTCTTGTGGGATTTGTTAAATTTTGCTGTTACAGGAATTTTCACTCCTATTTAGCACACGAAGGTTGTAAAATGAGTTCATTTCTCATGAAACCACAAGAAGTTACCAAAATCAAACTTTTCTTTAAGGCCACTGAAGAAAGGGCACAAAGGAATCTGAAAGGACTCCAGAGGGCCAAGTCCTTGCTAGGTGAACAAAAGAACAACTGGTAAAACTGGGGACAGCTGAGACAGCCAGAGCCCTGCTCCAGAAGGCCCGTTAGATCAGAACGTGGAAGCACCTCCGAATATCAGGACGATCTTTCTTCTTAGTAAGAGTCATGCATGAAAATCATGCAAGGGGGGGGGGGGTTTAGCTCAGTGGTTTCGTTGCCTGCTGCGCAAGTGCCAGGACCCGAGTTCGATCCCCAGTACCAAAAAAAAAAAAAAAAAGAAAGAAAATCATGTGAGGAAAAAGAGGCTGGGCCACAGTGCGGAAGAAAGCTCACGCTTGGATGTTGCAGACAGTTTTGAAGACGCACAGCCTTGCTTTATGATTTTGCAATGTCCAGATTCAGCTACCTCGCGCTCTAGACATTGCACTTGCAGCTGCCTGAGGCCCAGCAGGTCCAAGGTCTTACAGCTCTGAGGTTGTTGGGGCTCAGAAAAATATCATTCCAAAGTCTTCTCCTCTGGGATTTGAACACATGGCACCGAGAGTAGCAGACACCCTGTTTTCTTAAAGATGGGGTCCCCTAAAAGACACCACAGCACCTCTGTCCCCTCCCTGGCACTCTATCCGCCAAGGGAAATTAAACTCACAACATGAAGAGGACTAAAAGCCAACATCACGCCAGAGCCCAGAGGGCCTTTGTCCCTGTCCTTGCCTGTTCTTTGCTCCCACTCGACTCCCCTATGATCTCCTCGCTCTTCCCCTAAAACTGCCTCCAGCCTCTACGTCCTCTCCCCTGTGAGGAGGGCTTCAAACTCCAACTGTGGCCCTTCTCTGAGCTTCATTCTTCCTGTGACTCCGGTACCCTTACGTGTTTATAAACAAGCACTTCTCTCCTCCTCTGAGCCCATGCTCAGTTGTGTTTTCGTGAACTAAGGGTAATTCTCTCCTGTTTTTAAGAACAGTGAAACCATATGCATCAGTTTGAAGCCTACTGTTGACTACCCATAATCAAGGCAAATCTGAGCAAACACTAATTCTGCACAGCAGAGCCGGGATGCAAGAGAACCAACAACCCTAGATCTTGGGTTTGCATAAAATCCCCACTAAGGGAGAAAACAGGTCCATCTCCTGCATAATTTAACCTCATCTGTGTCTCCCCTAATCAGCAGCTCATGGCCAGGGTCGACTCCCTGCAGCCTTGGGAGGGCAGCACCACTGCACCCAGGTCTGCAGCCTGCAGGGTTAGCACCGTGTACGTGGGAGAAGCTTAAACCGAATTCCCTTCTCTCCATGCGCGTCTTCAAAGACAATATCCCCCACTCCATTCCACTTTATTTCCTTGCTTTCATCTTGGTTTATTTTTGTCCTTAGTTCCATCTTATTTAAGTTTCACGGACAAAACAATGCAAGTGTATCCCTTCAGCTCCGTGTCAGAGAATCGGCAGACTCACCGCAAAAGATGTGTGTCCACAAGAGAGAGCAAAGCCCTGTGGGGAGAGCCGATTTGTTTTGCAGGCTTGAATTGTCAACCCTTCATGGAGTGGAAAGAAAATCCCCTTGGCCCTATCTCTGGAAAGAGAGATGGAGATATCTGAATTCACTAGGTGTGGCTGAAACTTTTAACAAATACCCACATTTAAATTCTGCCAACCCACTACCCACCCCCTTGAGTGCCCTCGATTAGCACAGAGGCGCACGCCAGGAACTCTCACACACTGCAAGGTGGAGTGTAAAATGGGCGTCACCTTGTCAAGCCATTTGCAGTCTCTCATGTGGCTACATCTGCCTTAGGCCCAACAGTTCTACTCCTCGGTTCTGATGAAGAGAAATGAAAACCTGTATCCACAAACTGACTTCTATACAGGTTATTTGCCCAAACAGGAAATGACTCCAATGCCCATTAGCTGGAGGATGGGTTTTTATAAAAGCTGTGTGTTATATTCACACAATGGAATGGTACTCAGCAATGAAAATAAATAAATATTGATGCTTGCAATTCAATAGATCAACCTTGATTTTGAGCAAGATGAGCCAAGCACAAAAGAGAACACGTGATTGTATTTCTGTAACATTCTAGTGGGAGGACAGTGAGCTATCATGGTCACAATCACAACGGTGGCTGCCTGGGAAGTGGGGAAATTGTCTAAAAGGAGATAAGAGCGCATGGTCTAGGGAATTGTAAATATTTCATTACTGCAATAGGGTCATGTTTGCAGGGGGTGCATGCATGGCTCAGGACTCTTCAAATGGTGCGCTTAAGTTGGGTGCATTTTACAATAAGTAACTGTTACTTCAATAAAGTTTAAAGTTTTTAAAGACCTGTCACAGCTGCTAGCCCAGAGTTTCTCATCCTCAGTGCTATTGATATCTTGTCCCAGACAATTCCTGGTCACTGCAGGGCTGTCCTGTGCACTGCGGGACATGAAGCAGCATCCCTGGGCTCCACACACCTGACGCCACTAAGCCTTCCTGCCCGTCATGACTGTAGATGATGAGACACATGTCCACACGTGCCAGGCATTTCATCTACTCAAGGTCAGAGGCTCAGGGCTGAAAACTAAACTGGCAAAGAGATTAACAAGGAGAGAAATCCAGTGTTTTAGACACACATGCATGCAGGAGACACACGTGCAACACACATGAATGCAGAACTCAGTGGTTAGAATTCATTGAGGCTCAGAACATGATATCCAAAGTGAAGAATCAGGAGCAGCCTCAGAAGCACAATTCCCAGCCCTTCTCCTGCCTTCCTGTCCCTCAACCCCATTCTCCCACAGCAGGGCCAGAATTCTCCCCCAGAGGCCAGAATTCTTCTCTCCAAGGCAGGTCATAGGTCACAGACACCAAAACCCTTTTTATAAAGCCAACCATAAAATCCAAAAATGTTACTCTAACTTCCCCCAGCTCTGTGTAAGGGCTGCCCGTAAAGGAACACTCTGACCTATCTTGTGTGATTGTAGGTCACAGACTCCCATTCCAGAATGGTCC
Organism: Heterocephalus glaber; assembly: GCF_000247695.1. Next base: position 5,960,456 of record NW_004624818.1, read on the forward strand.
TGCGTGCCCCACCCAGAAATAGAGACTGCTCCAGAGAGGCTGAGACGGGTCTGAGCAGCAGACCTCACTGGGTCTGCTCCAGTCTAACGCTATTAAGTTACACACTTTTTCCAAGATTATTTTTGTGTAGCTGTCTATGCTTCATCTGACCTGGGCATAAAAAGTTCACCTAAGTCTTTGTATCTTCATTTCTGAACCTTCACATGCCATGTAAAACTATGATCAAATAAATTTGATATGTTTTCCTCTTGTTAGCTTCTCTTTGGTTATAAAGATGTTGGCCATGTTCATGACCTTTGCTGATGGACAGGAAAATAATCATTTTCTTTCCTCCCTCTACACTGTCATCTTAATAGGTGAAAGGGAGGGGAGAAAGGTGCTCATTAATGGAAATGGCTTTCTGAGAAGATGGATGGATGGATGGGTGGATGGATGGATGGGTGGATGGTGGGTGAGTAGGTGGATAGTAGGTAGGTTGATGGGTGGATGGATGGATGGATGGTGGGTTGGTGGGTGAGTAGGTGGATAGTAGGTAGGTTGATGGGTGGATGGATGGATAGATGGATGGATGGGTGGGTGGGTGGGTGGATGGATGGATGGGTGGTGGGTGAGTGGGTGGATGGTAGGTAGGTTGATGGGTAGATGGACGGGTGGATGAGTAGACAGATAAATGGATGGTGGGTAGATGGATGGATGAGTGAATGGGTGGATGTGTAGATGAGTGGACAGATGATTGGTAAATGGGTGGATGTGTGGTTGGATGTGTGATGGATGGTAGGTAGGTTGGTGAATGGATGCATGGGTGGACAGTAGATAGGTGGGTGGATGGATGGATAAATGGACGGTAGGGGTAGGTGGTAGGCGGATGGGTGAATGGATGAATGGATGGGTGAATGGTGGATTGGTAGAGAAGTGGATGGATGGTAGGTAGGAAGGTGGGTGGATGGATGAATGGATGGATAGATGGGTAGATGGTGGGTGGGAGATTGGATACATGGGTGAATGGGTAGTAGGTGGATGGGTACATGAATGGACACTAAATTCTCTGATCAGGAATATTATACACAAGACATTAGCTCATTGCCTGGCACTTTTGGGTCATTTAATTGGATACAAGCTTTTAATATTTTGATATTTTAAATAAAGATGCTACTGCTATGTACTCATTGAGAATGATTTCTGTCATTTATAAAATTGAATCTACAAAGGAACTCAAGGAATCACTGCCATCCCTGCCTGCAAAGAATCTTCCTTGCAGGCAAAACAAACAAGGGGCTGGTGATGAGCAGGCCCCAGATCAGCCTGCTGTCCTGTGCAGTTGCTAACTGCAGCCTAATGCGGACACCGTGCCAGATCATCAGGCAGGCAGCCCAGAGTCTCAGCAGGCCTGGGCTCCCTGCTGGTGCTGCTCCAGCAGCTCTGAATGTGGGCATCAGGGCTTGTTTTGGCTTGCAAAGGGAGCACATGGGACAAAGAGGCCAGGACTGTTACTGCCTGTGAAATCTAACAAATGTGAGGCACAATTCTAGAGTCGAGTCGCTGTTGCTGCAGATAAGCTGCTTTGAATAGAGATGCTCACAGCATGCTGTAGAAATCCTCAGGGCAGTTTGCCTTGCGACTGCTCCCTGCAGCCCAAGGACACAGTTCAGTCCCTGTGCCTGCACAGAGAGAGCAGCCTGGAAGCAATCATTTGTCCCAAAGGTGGGCCTTGGTATCTCGTTCTCAGATTCCCGACATTAAGTTATTTCTACTGATTAATGTCCTCTCTCCTCTGCCTGCCAAGATGACACCAATGATTCATTCATTTGTGGGAAAAAATTTTCATGTTTCAATGGGAAGCTGCATTGCTACAGCCTGGCCTTACGGGTTATCAGATCCCAGCCCTGACTGTTCTCTTCCAGTTATTTTGAAACCCTGCAAATTGCAGGTAAGTGACAGATATGTAAATTCTGCCCTACCTGCTAGAGGCTTAAATTGCCTTTCTCCCTTCAGAAAAAAAAATTGTCTCCATTTGCAATTCATCTCAACATTGCTTTACAAGATAAAAATTTTGTTTTGACTTTTCCTTTGAATGGGTTGTAATATCCATTCTTCTCTCCCTGCTTCAGGAGAACAAAATAAATTCTTTCCCAGGTGCTCATTTTTACATCTATGTGATCGACTTGGTTTTATCCTTTTCTGAAAAATCACCTTTTAATGCATTCAACAAATATTTGTTGAATAGTAGTTGTGGGCCTAGGATTACAGTCAGTCTAAGGGTAGAGGTAGACGACAGAGTTCCTGTTTTTAGAATCAAAGATGATTCCCTACTGTGGGACAGAAGAAGAAATAAAAGCAGTGAATTCCTTCACCAATTCCTGCTGCTCATGAGGCACGGAGCTGATTTCTGAAGACGGGGTGCCAAATGGCCACAGTTAGTCCTGGGTTCTGACTCAATCAATTCCCTGATGTCGACATGACCACGTTTTATGTGACTGTGGCCATCTGGACCAAGCATAGTTACACTTGCTACTTTTACAGTATATTTTCTGATGAAGGGAGGCAGTGTGTGCTCACTGCAGGAATTTTGGGAAGTTCGGAGGAGCATGAAAAATATCCTCTGTGATTCTCCTAGGAACATGTCTCCAGATCCCAATATCTCCCCTCCTCCTCTGGCCACCACTTGACACTGCTCCTTCCTCGGCGTAGGATTGTCTGGATCCTGGGTCCTCTCCTTATCTCCCACCCCTCTCACCCCAAACCAGCCTTCTTCTTCATCACTCAACCAAGGGAGCCTCTCCCACTGAAGCTGTCAGTGATCTCTGTCACCCTGAGTCATCGAGTGGACGTTTGTCACTCCAAGTGTGTGCCTTTCATCCACTGTCACGCAGCAGAGCACTTTAGCTTCAGGCAAACCACTCTCTCCCCAGCCCTTCCTCTTCCTCATCCTCTCTGGTTTCCTTCATGTGCTTGGCCTTTTCTTCCTACTGTCATTAACCAGGACATTCTTCTACCAAGTTGATCACTATCATAGTCTCTCTCTCTCTCTCTCTCTCTCTCTCTCTCTCTCTCTCTGCGTCTGCCCGCCAGGGGGCACCCTTCTGGTCTGATTACCTCCCTCAGGGCCGCTTAAAGCTTCCCCACGGGGACTCCTCCACCCTGGGGACCAAGCTCCTGGCACAGAGCTGGGGTGACACACTCAAGTCCCAGCACCCAGTATGCATCCGATGCATGGCCTCACCCTGGTGCCTGGCACAGCACCCCCGGCCGAGATGCCACCCACCCGCCCGGCATCACTGTCCCTAAGTACCAGGGTCTAGAGTTGGGCTCCTGGGAGTCTTGAGGTCCCTCTTTTCTCAGCACTAAGACACCCCAGAAGTTCCACAGGAGCTCGGCCCTCTGTTTCAGAGAGCTGTTTTAGTTTGGCAGTACAGTGTGATTGGTATGGCCGTTTCTATGTCCTGACAGGGATGTACCACCATAAGCTGGGAAATGACAGAGGGGAGCTGCTCCTGGCCTCCCGCTGCAGACTGTAGGCGCTCAGGTGGAAGAATTCACTCGAGTATTCTATCTGTGCCCATTTCCTGTCGTGAGGTAGGCAAGTGGAGAGCAATGTGGAACCTGATTTTAAATAGAGGTGACTTGCTCGAGGGGCAGAGGCAGACACTGTGGAGGGCAATGCTGGTTTGATGATGCATCTCAGGGCCTGGGTATGGGTTGCAAGAAAATGTAGTGACTCTGGACATTTAATTTGAGATTTGAACATGCAGAAAATAATTTCTCAAGTTCCATGGGGATAAAAATAGCCATGATGTCTCTCTGCTTCTCTGTTTTCTAGGAGAAAAAAGTCTTCTCTTTCTATAGTGTATGAGCTTTGTAAATCAATGCTTGAAAAGCATTTTGTGTGTGTGTGTGTGTGTGTGTATGTGTATAACTGGCAGAGTCTTATTTTCAACTAGATTTTGTGTGGCACCACAATGTATACAGAGAAATTCATTTAAATCTTTTAAAATTAATAAAACTTAGGTAAAAATCCAGTCAACAAGAATTCTAATACCAAAATTACACCTGGTGCCTTGCCAGTCTGAGAGTCAGTGTTAAATTATTGCTGCTGTTGGTTTTGCTGCAGTGTGAGGAACATCTGGCGTCTCAGCTAAAGGATCGCAGCCTGGGGACAGCTGCATCCTGCCCTGCCTGCCGGAGCCCTGGACATCATCTCACGGGGCACGGGCCAGGTAACAACCTCCTGGGGTTCCTGTTCCACCCCTGCCCAGCTTCCCCTAACAGCCAGCTCCGGAAGCATCAGGGAGCTGTCTGCATTTCCCTGAAATCTCCACAGGGAGGATGGGAAGTGAATCCACACTGCAGACCAGGGCTCAAGACCTCCCCAGAGCAGCCCCACACTTGACGAGAACGAGGCAGGAGCAGAACTCTGCAGCACCAGGGCTCCCGTGGCTAACAGGGTGCCCATTTCAGAATCCGCAGGAGGACGAACAGTGAGCGTCCCAGCAAAGACACGGACGAGCTAATGTCCTTGACTGGGTCACTGCTCGATGTCTAACCGTATCAAAGCGCTGCCCTGCCACCACATAGATACACAGAAGCCCGCTGCATCACACAGAATGAACCAGGACTCTACAAGGGCATCGACACAGCCCTCAACACACACGGCCCCGCGCCCCTGCCACTTCTCTCGGCCTCTCCCCTTCTCTTTTCCTTGTGTCAGTTTGCACCGTTTCTGTCTTTCCTTCTCTCCCAGCCCTCCCAGTCTCTCTCCCTTCCTCTCCCTCCCCTGTTTCTGTCTTTCTCCTCTCTCTCCCTCTGACTCCCCTGCACCCGTCTCTCTCTGCTCCTCCCGCCTCCTCCGTCTCCCTGGCACAGAACACCCTAGCTCCCTGGACTCTGGAAACCCCCACTCCCATCTTCAGGGGCCCCCACCTGTCTTCTCTGAGCAAACCGCCCGCCTGCAGGGTGCGCTGCGAGACGCTCACACACTCCCGCACACCTGCCGGCTGTTTAGACGGGGACCCTCAGACAGTTTTTGTTTCGATGTTGGAGCCGCGAGGGCTCCTATCAACTCTCCTATCCCTTCCAGTGAATAAAGCAGCCAGGAATAGAGCTCCCCGGAATAACAGCTGTTGTTTTTGCTGCTGATTTGCTTCATACTGTTGTTTGATTCCGTGAAATGGAGCACCTGACTGTGGAGTGAAGACCCCAACTGCTGGACACCTATGGTGAGACAGGGTCCCAACCTGGCCAGCGATGCCTGACGTCCCTGGAGGGTGGGGACGCCAAAGAACCTTTGCTCCGACACACTCGAGTCAGCTCCCGGGCCTTCTGTGCACCGCCTTGTGAAATCCAGGCCTAGAAACAGCCCTGCTACGTCTGTCCCCGGGAACCCCCACCTCGAAGTCTGATTGCCCTCCACATCCGGGTGGTGCCCACCTCCCCAGTGATGTCTGATCGCCCGCCTGTCTGCAGGAAGCACCCTGCCAGCCGTGTTTCTTCCTGGCCACTTGCCATTCTCCAGCCCGCCTGCTCTTCCCCCACGCCGTGCTCAGGGTGGAGCCCAACTTCTTTCCCTCCTCAAATCCCAGTCCCAGGGCAGCCTCGATCCTGGCTGCGGCGAAGGTCTTTGCTGTGAACAAAGCCTTCCTTACCATGCTGCAGGTGCCACTGAGTCACTGTTTCTGTAACCGCACAGGGTCAGAAGTGGACCCAACCCTGAGCACGTCCTGCGCCGGCTGCAGTGGGCAGAAGGTCCCCAGTTACCACAGTGACGTGGGAGGGGCTCAGGATGCCCAAGTGGCCAGTGGCCACCTGCAGAGGGACAGCTCTGGCCGTCAGCAGTGCCCCGAAGAGCCTAACCGATGAGGCACGGGGAGTGGATCACCGTGGCTGATTCGAGTTTGCCGTTCAAGCAAACGCATGGGGGGGGGGTCTCCCATAAGCTCACACGTAGCACATGTAGGACGCTCTTGTTCTTAGTGAGTTTTAAATTCGGAATTTCCCCTGCAGCACTGTGGAGGGGACCGTGCACCATCCCGGTGTTCCACAGAACACAGAGGGAAAACAAAAACACTGGAACAAATTTAGTCATTGTCTAGCAAATGCCGGAGTAGAAAAATAACAGGTGCTGTTATTTTTGCTGTTTATTTGCTTTTTGAGTGTTGTTAAATTTCCCGAGACGGAGCATCTGCCCGGGGCGAGGGCACCCTCTGAGCGGAAGTTCTCGGGTGATGCGGGAAGAGGAGGAGTGATTTAGCTGGCAGGCGGGAAGCACCATCTGACTGCCATGTCACCGACACTGCGAGTCTGTGTCTCTACAGCTCTCTTGGCTGAGTTCCCCCTGTGGGAGACCCACTGGTGGGTCTGATGGAATAAACCAAGACCAATCTGTGCTTCGTGGGCATTGGCAATCCTCACCATACTGTCCGCTTGGCTTCATGCATGGAAAAAGTGTGCCCGGCATGAGTGGGGGGCAGAGACCTTTACTTCCAAAACCTCTTGGATGTTCACGCTGGTCACTGGCTCCTGAAGAAATGCTCAGTGGAGGTGGTACCCCACTTGATTTTTCCCCTTTTTTATCCCTGGCCAAACTCCCCTACTCCCTGTCCACACACCCCTGTTTTGCAGTACTGGGAATTAAACCCAGGACTTTTGCATTGAGTTACATCTCCACCCTTTAAAAAAAAATTTTTTTTTTAAATTTTGAGACAGGATACTTCTAAATTACTTCTAAGTTACCCCAGCTGGGCTCAAACTTGCAATCCCCTGCCTCAGCCTCTCATGTGCTGGGATGACAAGCATGCGCCACCACGCCTGGTCCCCTACCCACTTTGTAAATCTCTGGAGGCTGCTCTGGGCAGAATCTTCACCCTCCTCTCCTGGTTTTCACCTGTTTCTCTTTTCTGTACCTTGTAGGAGACTCACTCCAGTGTTGCTCCACATCATGTATTTGATTCTCCCTAGTCACCTTTGCTCTTTCCTTCCTCCAGGCTTATTTTAATTCTAAGTTTTTGTAACTGTGAAATGTGTACCCACAAAAGAGCAGGCTGAAAATGAATGAACAACTGAAAAATCTGCTATGAAATGAATATTCATCCACTCCCTACCCGCACCAGGAAATAGGATATAATCACGAGCAATCCGCTCCCGATGTGTCCCTCCTGGTCTCGGGCCCCTGGGGAGGACTCCCCTCCATAAGCCACACCTGTATCTACTATCAACTGTGCCCTTTGTTTCCCCGATAGGTTTTTCTTCACTCTCTAGTTATTCTTACATTCGTTTTTGGAAGTTTTGGAGCTTTTCGTTTATTTATTTTTACCCGGGATCTTATACTGAGCTACATCCCCAGCCCTTTTTGGTATTTTACTTTGAGACAGGGGCTCACTGAATCCCTCAGTTGCCCATTCTGGGCTGGAATCTGCCACCCTCCTGCCTCAGCCTCCCAGAAGGCTGGGACTCCAGGCACGCGCCACCACATCTGGAGATTTGGAGTTTTTATACGTGGATTCATACTGTGCCCTCACGCGTGGCTTTCTCTTTACCTGCACGTAATTTACCGGGCGGTCGGTGTGGCCGCATGTGGCTGCCGTGCCTCGTTCTCACAGCGCGGAAGTGGGCCGTACACTGGTGAAAGGCAACAGGCGGCTGTACGGGAAGCAGGGGTTCTGCCGTCCGCCCTGTGTCCGCTCCGCTCGCCGGTGTGCATACCGTGCTGCCTCCTCCCCGGCTTACTCCGAGCAGCGAAATCCGCCCTGCCCTCCTGTGGCGTGAGGGAGCCTCCCCAGCAGCGTCTGCAGCCCCCCTCCATCTGCCCGGTCACGCCTAACCTTCCTGCTCTTCTGCAAGTCGTTCTTTTTTTAATTTTTTCTTCTTAGCGCGTGTCTGCAGTCCACGGTGTTCACATCCCGCCTGCAGAGTTGGCTCCTGCACACAGCACACTGCATTCCCTTCTCCGACCCCTTTCCCTCTCCTGCCCCTCCCGTCACCTCTTGGTCCCCTCCCCCTTTAAGAAAGCGCTAGCTCCCTACTTCCTAGTATCTGTCTTGTATTTTGTTCTTTATTTATAACTTGGGTTTTTCATGTAAGAGAAACCATGTGGTATTTAAGCTCACGTGTCAGATTATTTCGCTCCACACGATGGGCTCCAGGCGCCGTCGCTGCCGTTTTCCCACAAAGGGCTAAGTCCATCCTTCTCTATGGCAGAGTCGTGCTGCATTGCCATTGAAGGCGATCCGCACACAGCTCCTGGGCATACCTGCAGAAACGCCTGACCGTCTGGGCTTGTCAGAGGGTGCATCCCCGCCTGGCTGCACCGAGCGTTTCACAGGTGCCCCCAGTTCTGTCCGCCTCCCCACGGGGAGGTGGGCCCCAGACAAGTCTCAGCCAGGGCAGTGAGTGGGAGCATCATGTGTCCGCTGGCCACGAGAGAGGAAGCCGCCCGCGGCCGCCCTCTGTGTGTGCCCTGCTGCCGGTCCAGGGCAGTGCCGCGTCTCTGTCCTTTGCTCCCCTCCTCTTCCCGTCAGCCAGGGTTTCGGGGCCCGAGTCCGGCTGCGCGGTCGGACTGCCAGCTCTCACAGCCTTTCTCAGTGTGTCGCGCTGCAAAGTCTCCGCACAACGCCCATTATTTGGTTATTATTTGTTCTCTACTAGTGTTTTGCTTGTCTGGAGATGTTTCTACCTTTTTATGAATTTAAAATTTGGTTCTTTATGATTCATGAAAAACCTTCAAAGGGTTCATTTGACTTGGGCAGAGTTGAGGGCTTAGTATTGAATCTGTAAAAATAGATCTTGTACTAAAATTCTGGAGTTATTCTCTATGAAGAATTTTATATATTATATTGATATCTGTTTCATTATACATTGATACTGGGGATTGAACTCCGGACCTTCCACTTGCGGGGCAGGTGCCGGAACCACTGGGCTAAATCCCCGGCCCCGGTCAATACCTTTTTTTAAAAAATCTGTATTTATGCTGGTTGCTGCTAGTTTATAGACATACGATTGAATTTGCACCTAGGTTTTGTATCTGGAAATGTTACCAAATTCTCTTACTAGTTTGGATACTTAATCTGTGTGTGCTTTTCCATTTTTAATTATTTCATTACCTTCTGGAGATAGCACAATAAGGAGCCTGATTCCCTTCGTGACACTGACTGTGCCGCCATTAAGTGCCCTCCCTCCTCTTCCTCTTCTGCCCCGTGTGGAGGAAGCTGATGAGAACCAGATACCCTCTCCCCATCAAACTGTTCCCACCCCTAACCCCAGCCCCACCCCAGGCCAGGCTTCCTCATTCTCAGATACCTTGGGACCAGCATGGCACCTGCTTCCTTCTCCCCAGAGACCCTCATTACTCTGAAATCCACATGCATGGTGTTATCTGTCCCCGCTGTACAACCAAAGTTTGAGGAGTTGTCATCTTTGCAGAACACATAAGACAGGAACAGTTTTGTTTCCTCTACTGCAGTTTTGTCTTTATTTTTCTTGCCTTGTTGAACTGGTTAAAACTCTTAACATAATGTTAAATACAGGAGAAGTACTACTCTGCCCTAAAGAAGGATAAGCCTGAGTCATTTGTAGGAAACTGGATGCACCTCATGTTAAGTGAAATAAGTCAGTCACACAAGCTTAAATATTGCATGGTTTTTCTTATATGAGAAACCCAAAGTATAAATGAAGAGCAAAATAAAAGATAATAGGAAGTAGGGAGAGAGATTTTCTCAAATGGGAAGAAGACCAAGAGAAGGAAGGAGGAGGAGGGAGAGGGAAAGGGGAGGAAAAAAGGAATCAATATGTGTCAAGTACAGTGGACTCTTGAGTTCAGACCAGTTCGATTTTACAACCAAAGTCTTGAGTTACAACCTGAATGTGGGCTGCCTGTGGAGATGGAAACAAAGCTCGAAATTCCAGAAAAGCCTATGTAAGAGTGCATAAGCACTGAACCCAGATGGACATGTTTGTGGACATGATTTCAGTCAGTGCTTTATATAATCACTATAGTTACTGCTATCAAAATGGTCCCAGAAAAGCTAGAAAAGAAGCTAAGGAAGAAAGGGAAAGTAAAGAAAGCAATCACACTAGAAAAAGGAGGAAATTGTGGAGAAATACGAGAGTGGTGTTCAAGCGACTGATCTCGCTATTATGTACAGCATGTCAGAATCCACCTTCTCAACAATCTTACAGAGAAAAGATTTGAATAAGGAAGTTAGTGTTTGCTAAATGTGCTACTCAAATTAGTAAGTCATGATCAACAGTATTAGACAAGGTAGAAGGCTATAACTAGTGTGGATAAACACAATGCAGGTGACAGGTTATAGCCTGAGTCAGTAATTTGTGAAAAAGCTAGGGCTATAAATGCAGATCTCATAAAAGATAATCCATCAACAAATGATAATGGTGAAACATTTTATGCCAGGTAGGGGTGGTTTCACAATTTTAAAGTGAAAACTGGGCTTCATAGCATATTAGGCAAGGTGGAGCAGCCAGTGCTGAAAAAGGGCTGCTGAAAATTACATACATCACTTCAAAACAATGACATGGAGAAATGGCTTTTTCTCTCACCAAGTTTTCAACTGTGATGAAACTGGCATTTTCTGGAAGAAAATGCCCAGGAAAATATACATTACCCAGGAAGAGAAGAAAATGCCAGGCCACAAGTCTATGGAGGATGGGCTAACCTTATTGCTATGTGCCAGTGTGAGTGGTGACCTCAAGATAAAGCCTCTCTTGGTTTATCACTCTGAGAGCCCCAGAGTGTTCAGAAAACATAAAGTCATGAAGAATAGGCTAGGGGTCACGTGGAGATCTAACAAAGAAGCCTGGGTAACAGAGTACTTAAGAAAGGCTTTCTGTTTTACTGTTAAGAAATATCTAGAGGACAGAGGTTTACCACTCAAGGCGTTCCTCATCATGGACAATACTCCTGCTCACCCACGAGGTTTGGAAGAAGAATTGGCTGAAGAATTCCCATGTCTCTCAGTTGAGTTCCTCCCACCTAATAGAACTTTACTGTAGCCTATGGACCAGCAGGTTATAGCTAACTTTAAGAAGATGTACACCAAGGAACTGTTCCTGAAGTGCTTCCAGATGGTCTCAGATATAGATTTAATCCTCACAGAGTTCTGGAAGGAACATGACATTAGCCTTTCCTGTGTGGGGTTAATTGAGAAATCCTGGACCAACGTCACTCTAAGAACACTGAAATCTGCCTGTAGACAGGAGAGAGAAACTTTGAAGGCTGTGTAGAGGAGTCTGAGCCTTCAATTGACCCTGTGGTTGATGACATTGTCACTAGAGCAGAGTCCATAGGCTTGCAGGTAGACAGTGGTGATACTGAGGAACTGGTGGAGGAACACTCAGAGGAACTGCCTACACAGAACTTCAGCAACTTCTGGCTGACCAACAGAGACTGGGAAGCTGAGGAGCTTTCTGAAGAGGAGGAGGAGTATCAACAATCAGTGCAGCAAAGTTCTTCTTCTGAAATAAAGGAAATCCTGAAAAAATGGACAGAGCTACAAACATTGGTAGAGAAGACCCACCCAGAGAGAGAAAAAGCCAGTCACTGCATTCACTTGCTTAATGACAATGTCACATCATACTACTGAACAGTGTTAAAGAAAAGACAGAAACAGAAAACCTTAGACCAGGTTTTAGTCTGAAAAGGTTGAGACCTAGTGAGCCAGAAGCAGGTCCTACTGAGCTACAGACTCCCAAGGAGAGAAAGGACACCAGAGAGCCAGACTCCTGATGTTCTTATGGAAGGGGCCTCTCCTTCCAAACAATAACCACCTTCCACTTCATCCTCCCCTCCTGTAAGCCAAAGATGTCAACTTGAATGGTGAGTACAGTACGAAATTCTTGTTTCTGGTAAACAAGGCACATTTTATAACTCTTTGGTGAACACACTAGGAAAATTATTGGTGTTTCTGGTAAATTGCGCACGTCATATAGCCCTTTTTACTATGCGAAGATTAGTTAAGGGGTGCTTTGGGAGATTTGGAATGCATTATTGGTATTTCCATTATTTCTTATGGGAAAAACAGTCTTGACTTACAACCAGCCCTCATGAATGAATTGAGTTCATAAGTCAAGGGTGCACTGTACATATACCAACTCCACACAAAGAATGTAAACATTATGTACAGCAAACATGGAGCAATAAAAATAAAAGTAGGGAACACGACAGTCTACTTCTCCCTCGGTGAGAGTGAAATTTGCTGTAGTAGTTTTCAAAGATATTCTCTACTAAATTTAAAAAGTTCCCTTTTTTCTCAGGTCATGATGGAGTTCTCATGAATTGATGTTAGAAGTTATCAAAAACCTTTTGGGAGCATCTGTTGAGATAATCATGATTGTTCTCCTGTAATCTATTAATGTGATAAACTAACTTGAGACACTTCTTAATGCTAAATCCACCTTGCATTTCTGAGATAAGCCGGATTGCTTATGATTTATTAACATTTGGCATTATGTGGGCTCAGATTCATTAATAAATTGTTAAAAGTTTTAAAGAAAAAGTCAAGACTGTAATTTTCCTTATGCAATTTTATGCAGACTTTTAGATGGATGCTGTCACATGGTCCTGCAAGTTTCTTCAAAAACCCGGGAGGCACTTTGTCTTTTCTATATTTTGGTAATTTTTAAAATGTGGAATTATTTATTTCCTGGATGATTGGTGAGAGATTTTTCATGTTTCACGTGTTTAAATTATGAATGTATTGAAATGGATAAATGAGTTCATTCATATTATTTTTTATAAGTTTTTATGCTACAACAAAGCACCTAACATTTTTCATTTATGCTTTTTATAATAAATCTTGTCAGAGCTTACTAATTATATTAGAGTTAATAAAGAACCAACATTTCTAGGTTTATTGAGTCTTTACATTATCTATTTTAATTTCTATTTATTCATCTTACATACACTTATTTTGCATTTGTTATTCATTTCAGCTCTCTAATTTTCAGTCTTCTTTTCTAATATCAGTATTTAAAGCTTTATGTAAATGACCCTCATATGCTTTGATATAGGCTCTCTATAGTATTTTATTTATTTATTTATTTATGTCTGTATCTCAGTTTCGGAGGTGCTGCTGATTGAACCCAGGGCATTGCATATACTAGGTAAGCACTCTGCCACTGAACTACATCACCAATCCTGTTTTTATTAATTTTACAATTAATACACACTGTGGAATCAGCCTAGGAGCTTGTCAGTGAATGAGTGGATAAAGAAAACGTTATCAATGTACACAATGGAGTATTAATCGGTTGTAAAAAAGAGGAAAATTGTGATATTTGCAGGACAATGGATGAAATTGAAGGTCATTGTGTTATATGAAATAAACCAGATTCCAAAGGACAAGTGCACATGTTTTCTCTCATACGTGGGATCCAGGGAGGAAAAACCACTGTTACAGTGGAAGGGAGACGTAGAGACTTAGAGGGGACCCCGAGGGGCAAGGGCATGGCATGAGGGCACTGGGGGACAGAGGCATGACGCGAGTCCTGCGTGGACTTGCCAGGATGAAACCCACTCTTCTGGAGGATGAATACGCTCTTGCTTTAAAAATCAATTAAAATATATATTCTATTTTCTACTGAGAGCTATTCCACAATGAAAGAGTTATATAGAAGCGTATTTCCTGACTTCCAGACATATGGGACGTCCAGAGTTTCTTTAACAACTGATTTCCAACACTCACTTTTACTTAAGACTAGGTGCCCTGCAGTGTCTTTCCTTCCCCTGTGCAGACCCGGTTTACCATGCCCTGATCTGAGACACTGCATTCTCCTGAGTGCAGGGGTCCATGCCCCTATGGGGTCAGCTTTATAAAATCAGCTTATTCAAACAGGCTACCCACAAATTATTTTTTCAGGTTATTTTATCAAATAAAATGTTCAGAACATCTCCCAGTATGATTTTGCACTTGTGTATTTCTCTTTTTGGTCATTTCAATTTTGGCTTTACATAGCGTGACCTACGGTGCAGATACAGGTTTAGAACTCTTACGCATTTCTGGTCTTTGGCATCTTGTATCACTTTGAATAAACCTGTTCGCTCTGGTAGTAATAATTCTTTTATTCAATTCTATTTTGCCTGATAGTAAAATAACGATATCACAATGGAGTATTAGTCAGCCATAAAGAAGAATGGATTATTGTTGTTTGCAGGAAAATGAAAGGCTCCAAAGACCATCATGTGGAGTGAAATAAGCCAGACTCAGAAAAACAAATGCCACATGTTTTCTCTAATATGTGGAATCTAAAAAATGACAAGAAAGTAGAAGGGAGGCTATTATTAGACAAGAGGAAGACATGAGCCAGGGGAGGGGTCGGTAAGAGAGGGGACAGATAGGAGCCAACTGCATTGTACACACTGAAGCCCCCCCAAAAAATGGGAAACCGGAGAGGAGGGGCCGAGGGGTAATGGGGGGAAATGACTGAAGTATGTTTTGTGTGTGTATATCTGCCAAAATGAACCCCATTAATGTCTACAACCAATTAAAAATGAAGTGGAAAAAGGGAGAAGAAAAGGAAAAAAATAATGACAACAGCTTGGATTTTTTTCATATTTGTCAAATATACTTTCTTCTACTTTTTGTTAACCTTACTGTAAACTTTGGTTTTTATCTAGGTCACTTCTGGACACCAAATCGTACAGTGTTTCCTCAAGTGGAGTGTAGTTACTGATGCATTCTAATTGTGTCCTATGTAATTTCATTCTTTCTATGTTCTCCGATGTTTCTGTCCTTCATTTCCTCTCCTTTCCTACCGTTGTTTGGATTTAACTTGCTTTGTCTGCCTCTTTGCCTTGTCGCTCTGGAACAGGTTCGATCTCTCTGTAGTGGTTATCGCAGAAACCCTAACACCCATAGTTCAACTTCCAAGCTATAAAGGTGAGCAGCATTTTTCCTACCATCTCAACAAAACAAAACAAGGCCCTTAGAACTCTTGAACCTAAAAACCTGTGCTAGGTTACATTTTCTTTTTAGGGTTTTAACTCTATCTCTAATCTCACCATCTACAATTATTATTTTCTCCAGTCTATGCTTAGTTAGGTTTAACATTATTTTTTCTTTTTCACTTTATCTGGTTTTTTGGATCATCCATCTGATATTTTTCTTTCCTTTAAAATTCCCATGACTAAGAGTTTTCTGAGGGTGAAGTTTGTGTTTTTAATTGTTTTGTGAACCGGCCCTTCTTTCATGCGTGCTGTCCAAGCATATGCCTGTCATGTGGGGTCTCTACCTTTGCAGTAATCACACAGCAAGGACGCATTTTAAGACATTTGGGCCTCAGTTTTTTTGCTACTGAAAAGCCTACCACCAAAGAGAGCTCCTTGGAGGTCTTGTTTATTTGCTCTCTGGAGAGTTTAAGATTTTCTCTCTGTGTCTTCAGTTGTACCTATTCTGACTGATACGGAAATATCAACCCCAACTTTGGTTCATTAGTATTTTCCGAGTGTATTTTTTCTCCCCAGGTGTGTTTCACCTGTGTGTCCAACTCACATCTTGTCAGTCGGGATAGAACAGGCTACCTATGATGAAAGCACCGCTAAATCTCAGTGACCTAAAACCAGTCCCCCTCTCTCCTGTTACACGAGTCCATTACCAGTGCCCAAGGCTCTGCTCCATGCCATTGTCACCTGGATGGCAGGGCAGATTCCCTCCAGGACCCTGCTGGCACGGTGGCAGCAGGGATACAGACAACAAGGTTAAACAAGCAGGCTGCCTCCAAGGCTTCCAAGCCAGAAGTGCTGCCCACCGCTCTGCTCTGCTCCCCTCCCCTGGCCAGTGTAAATCCATACTCACGACTAGACCTCAGGAAAACGTGATGGAGAAAAGTAATCCTACAGCCAGAGTGATGTGCAATTGTCATTATCCCTCCACATCTGGGGGGGACTGGTTCCAGAACGCCCCCCCGAGACTGAAATCCAGACATGCTCAAGGCCCTCATATAAAATAGGGTGGTATCTGCACATAACCAGTGCCATCTTCCCGTGCACTACATCACCTCTAAATGGCCTATAACACCCAGCACAATATAAATGCGATGTGTATGTAGTTATATGTGTTATGCAGGGAATAATGACAAGAAAAGTGTGTGCACATGTTCAGTACAGGTGCCTTTTGAGAAATATTTTTCACCTGCAATGGATTTAATCTGCAAAGGGGGACTCTGTGGTTCTGAAGGGCTGCCTGTGTAATGAAAAGCTATTTTCCGTATTTGTCTACTAGCTCTCAGGGGAGGGTGATTTTCAGTGGCATGGAATTCTTACGCAAACAAGGGGCCTTGCTTTTGCTCCTGTTGGCTCTCAACCTGAGTGTGATTTGGAAGCACCCTGAAAGGCACAGAGGGGAGGTGGGAATAGGCGCGGATTATAGTCCGACTCTCGACCCTTTCTTGTCACGGAGTCAGATGTGCAGAGATGCGGCCTCGCCTGGTGCCTAGTACCTGTGGCCAGCACCCCCAGGATTTGGGGAGCCCCCACCCTCCAGCTTCCCCGCTTCTGTCCTCTCCCTTTGGGGGAGCTGCAGGTTGGCTGGGGGTTGGGCTGGGGACGCCTCCTCGCCCGACAAAAGAAGCACTCCACGGAAATGGGGCCACTGTCCAGTTTCCTAAGGGGTACAGCAGAAGGAATGCGGGTAAAAGTTGCCAGTCCCTTTCAGCCCAAGCAGCCTTGCTTATTAATTTTTAATAAATCAATAAAGTTGATTTATTGCAAAGTCAACCCAGGATTTCTGCTTTCCAGCTCGCTGTCATTAGCCTTGAAAGTGGAGAAACTTTCCCTCTAGATTACAGCCAAATAATGGTGATCAAATGCAGCTCCTGTTGGTGGCATGCATTTCCTCCCTTCTTAACACCATCCAGCTCTCTGAGGAAGAAGTTCCTTGCCAGGTGTCACTTTGAATCAGAAGCCCCGGCGGGCACGCGAGCCTGGAAGCCTCACCTTGCTGGGGCACCTGAGACACAGCCTTCAGGACAATTTCCTGAAACCTTTCCATTGTGGGTGGTGCCTGAGGCAGCTGGACAGCATCCGAGCCAACACAGGCGCCTGGGCCTGCAGCGGCAGTGATGCACACCTGTGGGAGGGAGGTGGGTGCCCGTGTTGGGATAACTGTGATGATGGCAGTGTCATGATGAAAACCCCGTGTCCCTTGGCCTAGGGTGCAATGATGAGCTTGCGCCATGTGATTGTCGGGGTGTCCTCCAAAGGCAGTGACTGTAACTAACGCAACTGCTGATATTTTGGTTTTTCTTCTTGTTTGAACTGCTGCTGAAACTAATGGCTACTAATTGCAAGTGGTGTTTACAAGAGACACCTAAGGGTCCCTGACAGGCGGCACTGGAGAACCCTTCAGCGGAAAGACAGAGGAGTAGGCTGCGACGGAAGCAGAAGAAACACACAGGGTGGCGGTGGCCCTGCCTCTCATCTCTCGGATATTCGCTTGGATACCGGTGGAGCAGTGGTTGGCATGGCCCTTCCCCTTTCAGAGATGACAAATAAATAGCTCTTCTGACAGCCGGGACCTTGTGGCACCATAGGGAAAACAAACAATCAGGCTTCGAGGAATAGAGAACTGGTGTGGAGATTTCAAACACAGAGCAGAGAGGCCAGGAAGGAGAGGTGAGAAGGCAGGGAGAAGGATGCTGTAAGAGGGAGAGCCCCCAGCCCTGCTGTGCGGAACGCTGATGCAGCCCTGCAGTCAGCTTTCAGAATTTCTCATTGTAGAAGTGGAATAAATAATCAACTGGTCCCCCACTAATGAGAGTTCTCGTGCGGGAGCCACACGGGGGCTGGCAGGAGCTGTCTTCTCGAGAGCGGGTGTTACCAGGTGTCTCGAGGACAGTGGGCCTCGGGCAGGTGACTTCGGGCCACTGGACTCTGACTTTTGGGAAGAGGGGGCCGATGTCAGTGGAAGGGCAAAGCCCAGGCAGGAGGGGCTCTGGGTACTGTGGCACGGTGTCACTTCCACGGGCAGTGAGCCACAGTGCACACCTTAGACCTTCAGAGCCCAAGGTCTGCCTTTCCCGTACACGACCCTGCCTGACACAAGTGGTCACTGCACACGGGTCAGCCACTGGTCCCTACCCACTGGGCAGCTCTTCCTGGTGGACCGGCTGCTTGCTGTGGCTCTGAGCCTGGGGCATTTTCTAGACTCTCTCTCTCTTCCAAACACAAACGTGACCGGGTCCCCACTGATGAAATGCCATCCAAACTGGGGACCATCACTTCTTTCTTGAGGGTCTCTTAACTAGGTCCTAATTCCCTTTTACCTGACTGTTAATACTGTCCATTCTATACCAATAAACACTGCTATCTTTTTCAACTCCTGTGCTGCAGAGTCCTGCCCAGGGAGCCTGACTCTGGAGGTCCCAACAGAGCAAAGCTGGCATCTACAGTGAGAAACTGATCAGGAGAGGGGTGAGTTGGGGTAAAACCGGAGGGAGCTGATTTTGGTACAGCCACACCAGGAAGGCATGGGTCTAGGCAGCCTAAGGAACTGTCTTCAGGTGCTGACAGTAGCCGTCGGATCATACAGGGGACAGACAAAGACTCCCTAGGCTACATGCCAGGAATGTGTGGTCTGGTTGAGCACTGTGTCAGACCTGGTTCTGTAGGCTCCTGGGGAGCCGGGGAAGATAATTTCCTGCAAGCCTGGCTGCACGTGGAGCTGGAGCTAAGCTGGGGAGGAGAAATGAGCCAGAGAAAGAACAAGAGAGGGGCAACATGGTGTTTGTTGGGCCAGTGATTGTGTCGTCCCTCAGGTTTAGGGCAAAGACTGGAGACTTCTAGGCACTGTGTTGGCAGAGTGGGACAGGAGTCTCAGTCCCTTCCCTCTTGGCTGGGACATAAGGCCCAACACCCACAACTTAAATGAGGAGAGGTTTACTTTGGGTTTACTTTGGCTCACGGTTCAGTCCATAGTTGGCTGACTCCAAGCAGAAACAGCATGGCAGGGGGGAAGAGCGAAGGAAAGTTGCTCCTAGCATTGTGGGCATGAAGCAGAGAGAGGAGGCAGGAGCTGGGGAGACATGAACGCTACTTGACCACAACCCCAGTACTTACTTCTCCCGACAGACCCCACCTGCCCGCAAGTCAGCTACAGTGGCTCTGTGGTCCAGCCCTCTTCCAAAAGCCCCTGTATGAGCCCATGAGGCTCTTGGGGACATCCGGATAGGAGCCATAGTGTAGGTGTTATAAAAGCCAGCAGTCGATAATCTGTGGACTATTACGTCCCTGAAACTTTTTGAAAACATCTTGGTTACTCTTATCTTGAAGGAGAGAGATTAGAAAAACAAGGCGAATCGGCCTTGTATTCCCGGTTGCAGAGGAGCGCTCCGTAAATGAATAACACGTCTGCATACAGACTTGAGCCAGAACCTGACCCAGGGTTGATGGCAGCAGGGAGACAGAGACAGTGCAGGCAGAGAGGCCAGCTTTCTCCTGCTTCAGCCTCCCACGGGGCAGCTGCAGGCCACGGTGAGAGTCAGTGCTTTTAGCAGAAGAGGCCCCTAAGTCCTCGTTACACCTCCATAGGGGTCCAGAGACATTTTCCCTGGGCTGGGGATGTGGCTCAGTGGTTCTGCCACCTGCCTCACAAGCGCAAGGTCGTGAGTTCGGTCCCCGGTACCAAACACAAAACAAAACAAAGACCTTTCCCTGACCCTCAGCGTTCAGCTCTCGGTCTCCTTGAGAAGGAATCCTGCACGTCCTCTTGGCTGTGCTGTTCCCAGCTCCCTTCACTGCTAGGTGCTGCCATGTGTGGGGATTTGGACCTGTGTGTCTGGAGGTGGCTCTGGAAGGCGGCTGGACCGTGGACACTGTGCCCATCCATGGACTAATGCACCCATGATTCCATAGCTAACTGCGCCCTTAGGAGGAGGGGACTACGGGAGAGCTGGGGCCCTGGGCATGACCGAGGTGGGTCTGTCTCACTCCCGGGCTCCTCCCTTCTATTTCCGCTTCCTCACCACCATGGCCTGAGCTGCTTTCCTATGCCTCACCCATCCCTCCACCATGCCGTCCTGCCTCAGAGCTAGCTGACCGTGCGCCAAAATAAACCTCTCCTCTTCTAAGCTGCGGGGTGTTGGGTACGGAGTCATGTTGCAGTGCTAGGCAGGAAGAAGCTGGCTCCCTCATTTCCTCTGTGCTGCCTGGAGGGGGCCTGGCTGGAAGCTGCTGTGCCCCTCGCCCTCACTTCCCTTCACACCCCAGCCCCCATGGACTGGTACAACTTGCCCCCGTGTCCCCCCAGGCTGTCCAGCAGCCACTGTCCTTCCCTCTGACACATGGGAGCAGCTGCTCACTGCAGAGATTACTGTTGCCTTTTCTGCAGAAGGAAGGGGACACGCTGATGTGGTAAGATCAGGAAAGGAAGGATGTGTGCCTGTAAACCTGCTCATGTTTATCTCTCGGATGCTATGGGCTCCAAAAGTCCTGTGATGGACTCAGGATTCTTATTCTGAGCAGCATGGACAGAGTGGTTGGTTCAAAAGAAAGAGCAGTGAACACTAGGGGCTGTTAGCACCAAAGAGCCCCTGAGATCTGCAGCCAACGAGGACCTGCAGCAGACACCAGCACCCGGTTGAGTCCACAACAAGCTGGTACTGGGTGGCAGCTGGCACCAGCAGTGACCGGCAGCTGGTTGTGTCACCTTTGGCACCCAGCATTACCTGGCATCATCTGATGATATCAGGACTGCCGGCAGAGCTGTACTTTACCGATTCACGATTTCCACTGAATCTCGCAAAAGAATCCTAAGCTGATTGGCAACACTAAGATACCATATGAATAAATCTTGACTAATGGAAGATAAGCAGAAATAATGTATGCTAATTCTGAAATGTGCTCTACAAATAAGAGGCATGGGCTCCTATATGTTCCCCTTCCCTCGCCCCACTTGCTGGAATGTGGATGTGGGGAGCATGGGTCTCCAGCAGCCACCTTGGACCAAGAGGAGGAAGCTTCATGTAGAGAGGACCATGGAACAAGATGGCAGACAGAGCCGTGGTCCCTGATGATAGTGGACCCACCTTGATGGCTCTGAACTGCAACTGGAACTCTGAAGACAAAGGAAATCTCGTTTAAGCATCGCTCTTCTCTGGATCTTTTTGTTACAGCAGCAAGGCTGCATGCTACTTATTAAAGACTGGCTTGTCAGTGAGCATCTGTAGATCCTGACCTTGAGGACAACATGCTAGCCAGCCTGCCAGGCGTTTGCCACACAGTTTGTCCTTGTTGGTTCCTAAGAGTGACTGGATTAAAAACAAAAAAGCCAAAGCACCTTCCTTATTCTACTCTTTACAAGCCACTCAGCGCACTGCTGCCAACACCAGATTGTGGGCAAAGTCACCACACACCATGCCAGCAATTCTCCAGCTGACACCACCAGGATGACTCAGTCCTTCAGTTCTCACTCCATCTACCTGGAGATGATGTCAGATCCCCCAGGCTGAAGGCCAGCAGTTGTGAGTGGTACAGTGGTGCCTCAGTTCACAGACTTGATTCTTTCCATGATTCTGGTCGCAAATTGAATTGGTTATGAACCAAATCAGATTTCCCCATAAGGTCAACATTGAACCTAACCATTGAATTTGTTTCAGTTTGTGAACAGTTTGGTTTGAGACCAGAATCTTGGAAAGAATTGTTTGTGAACTGAGGTATCACTGTAGAAGAAGTCATCACCTCTACTTCTGCCCAACCAGCTATAACCAAGGTTCTCAAGGCCCCTCCTTGGGGTCAGTTTACTAGAGTTGCCCAGAACTTGGGGACACCTTTCTGTTCACCCGTCCATTGGAGCGGTTATTGCAAATGCAGATGAACGGGTAGATGGAAGAGGCACAGGGCAGCCTCTGGGAAGAATGAGGACCTTCCATGCTCCCCCATGGGACTTTACCCCACAGGATCCTCATGTGTTCAGTTACTCAGAATCTCTCCATAAACCCCGTCCTTTCAGGTTTCTGGAAGACTTCCTTATGCACGTGTGGTCACATCTTTGGCCACTGGTGATCAGCTCGACTTCCAGCCCTCTCTTCACCCAGGAGAGTGGTATGGGGATGAAAGTTCCACCTCTATCACATGACTGGTTCCCTGTAGCCAGCCTCCATCCGGACACTAACCAGGAGCCCGCCCTGAATCAGTTCAAAGATTCTCCCATCAAGCAAGGAGCTTCAGCTCACTAATGCAGAGATTCACAAACTCTTTAACAGAAAACTGAGGTTCTTAAGACTAAGACTGCTGTGGCCAGTTACGTTTACGACATACTACACACCTCATGGAGACAGGAGAACTCAGGATGTATGTGTCAGTCCCACAAAGGTTCTAAGAGTCTTCTTCCTCCAGAGAGGAAAACTATTTAGCTGCTTTTTTCATCTTTCTGCAATACATAAAAGAAATCAAAATGTAAATTGTGTGTCAAACAGTACAGAAACATACATTGCAGCTCCACAAACTTTCCAGGAGTGACTGTACCCTTTGCCCTCACATGAGTTAATGGATAGAACACTGCAGACAATCCAAATAGTCCCTCCTCCTCCCTGCACCTCCTCATCTCCTTGCATTCTTTCCCAAGATGATCATTTTCCTCATTTTTAACAGTAGAGTGCAGTTGTCTGGTTTCAAAGTTAAATAAGAGGAACTGTAAAGTATATATTCCTTTGCATCTGACTTCTCTTATTCAAAATCACCTTTGTACGATCCATTTATCTGTTGCATGGAGCACAAAGAGTTCATTTTTGCCACATAGTATTCCATTGTCTACGTATATCACAATTATCTGTCCATTCCAACATCAATAATCTCCAGGATTGCTTCCCTTTAAGGGCTACTATGAATAATGCTGCTGTGAGCATTCTTGGAGATGTCTCTTGCTGAGCGTGTGTGTGTATGTGTGCGTGTGTGTGTGTGTGTGTGTGTGGTGTGTGGACAGAAGAGAGAAATTGCTAGATTATCAGATTTTAAATTGGATATCAAGTTTTCCAGCATGGCCATTCTAATTATACTCCCATCTATCATGCATAAGTTTGAGTTGTTAATGGCAGAAAATATAATTGTATTTATTCTAGAGGTGCTAAGTGGTATCAACTTGCAGCTTTATTTTCATTGCCCTGATGTGTGGTGAAGCTGAGCACCTTTTGTTAGCTTTCTGACCCCTGGAATTTTTTTAATGGAATATCTGTTTAAGTTGTTTGTACCTCTTTCATTGTTTCTTTTCCTTGTCTTGATTTTTGTATTAATTTCAAAGAGCCCTTTGGATTATCTATGACTTGTTTCAATCTCAATATCTTTTGGTGAACAAAATTTCTTAATTTTAGCATCATCCATTTTCATTTATTCTCTTTATTTTAATGTATTTGTGTCCTTTTTTTTAAAAAAGTTCTCTATCGCAAGGTCATGAATATTTTCTAAAGTTTTACTTATTTATTTTATTTTTTTTCTAAAGTTTTATTTAAATGTATAATCAACCTGGAATTGATTTCGGGGTGAGTATGGCATGATTCATCTTAGTTGCTTTTCTCGTTGCTGATACAAAATAGCCAACACCCACAAGTTACAAGAGAAAAAGCTTATTTCGGCTCACATTCTGTGGAGGTTTCAGTGCGTGGCTGGCTGACTCCAAGTCAGGGTGGCTCGTGGCAGAGGGCATCGCAGAGGAGAAATAAGCTGTGGCAAGCAGGCAGGAGGCAGCAGAGCAGCAGCGGCAGCAGAAGCCTCGCCCTTTTATCCCTTCCAGGCCACGCCTTTTGGCTGGAGCCACTCACACGCATGTGGGCCTTCCCGTTACCCACCCACAGAACTGTGCCAAACCAATCAGTGGACTGATTTAGTTATCATGCACCCTTAATCCAGCATCACACACCCTAGGTCCAGTCACCTCCCAAAACTCCCAGGTATGAGTGCATGAGCCTTTGGGGGACATCTAGCCACAAGCCATAACAGTGCGTAAGGTGTATTTTGTTTTTTTCTAAATAGAAATTAAATTGATCCAATGCTATTTACTGAAAAAAATAATTTTTCACCATTGTTACTCAGTTCTACCTCATTCACAAATCAGGTGCCCACATACGTACAGTCTATTGCTGATGTCCACTCTGTTTCCTGATCTATATTTTATACTGGGTCAATTCCACACTGCCCTAAGCCCTGTACAGGTATAGAGTATTTTAGAGCAATGTTGCTTTCCTGCTCTTCTTTAAGAGTAACTTGGCCCTTTTTGTTTTTCCTTATTTTTTAAAGTTACTAAGAAAGTTGTTTTACAATCTTTCAAAGTGATTATAAATTTTGGAGTCTCTCCTTACAGAACTGTTAATTTTGCTTTAAGATAGTTGATGTCTTATCAGTGATAGAAATGTATAAGTTTTAAACTTTCATTATAAGGGATGTTTTTCATAATGAAATATCTTTTTATATTTCTAGACATGTTTAATTTTTAAGTTTAAATAGTTGTTTCATTTGTGTTCAACCTATTATTGAATCTATTCATTGAGTTTTTCACATTGATCATTGTAATTTTTCAATTTCTACTTGATTATTTCTTATGGTTTTTCTTTGCCAAAATTCTCCATCTTGTTTTATTTCTTGAACATAAAAATTACAGTTATGATAGGCCCATGTCTGGTATTTCCACTTTCTGGCTTCTTTGTGGGTCTATCTTCATCTGCTGTTTCTCTTTGTTTTCATTAATGTTGTCCAGACATTTTGTCCACCTGGTTACTTTTCATCAAGAGTCGAGAATTATTTCTGAATCGAGAATTATTTCTAAGAACATTGTAGCATAAGTTGTAGTTTTGGATAATATTGATTTATTTCCCAAAGATGTACCCTCCCTCTGACAAGCAGTTTGGGCCACTAGCAATTCAATTCCAGAGACTTAAAATGATGTAAAGCAAAGCTTGGCAACTGTACGGGTACTTATAATCCCCCTTGCTGTTAGTATGTAGTCCATTTGGGCTCTCAACACAAAGCTGGCATATTTATGGGAGTGCCCCATCGTGGGTCCTATAGTATAACAAGAAAAACATTTAGTCTTTCTCCCTGGCTTCTATACCAGAGCTTCTGAAACTATTTAGGTTTCCTGACTAATAAAATGCTTTGTTGTTCAGACTACCCATTTTGGATCCCATGAGTTAGTGGAGTGATTTAAGGTAGGTACCTAGACAGCCTGTGGGTGGGACTGTTTGCCAACAACTGATTAGAGGGTTGGAACTTTTACCCCAGTCATCAATTTCTGGGAAGGAAGAGGGCACTGGGATTGAGCTCTGAAGACTCTCGAAGAAGGAGCTTTAGTAAGTTTTTGGGTTGGTACAGGAGGATGCCAGAGAGAGGGCAGAAGCCACACACACACACACACACACACACACACCCCTCTCTATACCCTGCCTCTTGTATCGCTTCCATCTTCCTTATCTTGAGTTGTATCCTTTATTGTAAACAACAAATGTAAATAAAGTATTTTCCTGGAGTCTGTGAGCCGTTTTAGCAAATACTGAACCCAAGGAAGGGGCGGTTGATGAGAAGTCGGGGAGCTCTGGATTTGTGACTGGTGTCTGAGGTAGAGAAGTGGGGGTGGTCTTGTGGGACAGAACCTTCAACTCCAATCTCCAGCCAGCTAGTGTAGAAATGAAAGAAGCTGTATGGTGCCCAGCTGGTGTTAAAGAATTGGTCAGTGGGAGAAACCCTACACATTGGGCATCAGACAGTGTCTCAGACCCTCAGCTGTCCCTGTCACCCTGACAGTCCTTGTGACTCTAGCAATGCTGTTCAGCACCTGACCTGCTCAGCTACCTCTTCCACATTGGTAGACAACCCTTGGGAGAAGGGAATTTTAAATGTCAGGGTTTTCTTGACAGGTCCCCTGCCTTTCCTAAATTTTATCTCCAAAACTCTTCACTGTATTGTTAGCTCAACATTTTCTGTTAATATTTTCCCAGCTCGTCTGTTCTCAGGAAGGAAACTGTCTTCTATTTTCCAAATCCTTTATTATAGAAAGAGGAAACCCTCATTTAACTTGCTTTGCAGCAGATTGACCAAATGTGCTTTATTGCAGACACACTGACTCCACCAACACTTCGTTAAGACCCTGAAGAACACAGTCTGGGAGAATATGGATTGATCTAGCATTCAGAATAAAATTTCGGTATGGCTTTGGAGGATAGTAACAATAATTCTAAAATGTCATACTCACCATTTTACTCTTTGAGAAAACACTGAACTCTTTGAGCCTTATTTACTCTTTTTCTTCATGAACCACGGTCATGATTATTCTTATAATGCTATTCACATTTTCAGAATTATGTATTTGGATTTTTACCTATTATAAGTGAGTTATATTTTACTCACCCTCCACCTGCTGGGAGAATACTGGGTGCTGTTTCTTGTATTCAGCAAGCCAAGGTCATGGTCATTAATTAGCACCAGTCATCACAGCCTTAGTACAGGACTGTGTCCGGGCCTCTGAAGAGCTCCCATCCATAGCAGTTGTTCTGCACCTCATAGCCCAGGCATTGTGCTTTGGGCTTTGCTGTCACCCATTTAATCCCTCCAAGGGCAGCAGGTGCTACTGTTAGTCCTGATTTTTAGATAAAAGGGGAAGGACATGCAGAGACTTAGCAAGGTGCCAGGCCCCACACCTTCGGAGGAGGAGCAGGTGTCTGCCTCTCATCTCAGGAGTATGCTGGGGCCACAATCCACTTACTGCTTGGAAGAGGGCACCCAACAGAATCCACCACTTGTATTTCTCAAATAGTTTTTGTTTTCTTGAACCCTCCCCGTTTCTGTTGAGTGTACATCCCTGAGTTTCTAAAAGTTAAGAGCTCAAAGATACATCCGCATGCGCCGAGAGAAAAGGAATAAAGACGTTTTGATGAGGAGGGGAAGGGACCTCCTTTGATTAAATGCAGTGTTTTTGTGTCTCAACATCTGCTTTCCTTGCTCAGAGGGCTGTATTTTGCTCTGGTTTGTGCTTACTTCCTCATTTTTTAGTTTAACAATTGTTACGTTGATTACATTAAAAAACCAGAAGATTGGAATTTTTGTTCCTGTTTTTCTTTGTTTACCACATCTGCATACACATTAGACAGTCTCTCCATTTTCAAAGAAGGCTCCCCATGGCACAAGCTCTGCATCCATCAGACAGGTTTGGGGACGTAGTCCAACCCCACGGGCATCCAGCTGCTGTGCCACTGATGGCCTGGTGACCACAGGTGCTGGGCCCTGGTGGCCCCTGAGTCTGAAGCAGATGGGACTGGAAGGCATCGGGCCATGCACGGCAGGCAGCCAGGGCACCTGGCTGCTGGGGAACACAGAAAAGCAGGGGGAGCAATTTGTCCTGGAGAAATGTCCTGTGTCAGAGAGGGACACAGGTGACAGAGCAAAAGTAAGAGGGAAACAGCTCGCACACTCATCCAAGGGCTGAAGAAGTAACTCCTAGGAGAGAAACACGAGGGGACTTTTCACATCACTGACAACCAGTTTTGTGAGGTTGGCAGTATTGGCCTGGGAAAGTCTTTCAGTCAGAAAGTTGAGTTTAAAAGTGTGGCTGCGGTGGCACATGCCTGTAATCCTGCCACCGTGGGAGGCTGAGGCTGGAGGAGCCCGAGTTTCAGCCCAGTCTGCACAACTTGGTGACTTAGAGTCTCTGTCTCAAAGTAAAAATACAAAAGGGCTGGGGCTGTAGCTCAGTGGGAAGGCTCTGGGTTCGACCTCCAGGGATGAAGTAAACAGTGCAGTTGCAGAATAAGAGATAAATATAGCAGTGTATATCATAAATATATAGTGTATTGTGTGTGTGTGTGTATGTGTGCAGTATGTACTTTTTGCATGCGTTATGACTTGTGCCTAGATGCCCCACAAAGCCTCATGCAGTCATAGGTGGGGCTTTTTCAGAGGTGGCTGCATCTAGAGTGTGTGACACTGAAATTTATTCATGGTGCAATGCTAGGATCAAGGGCACTAGGATTAAGGGTGTGAGTGCTGCCCACCCTAAGCAGCCTGGATAAGGTATAATGGATAGAAGGAGCTGTGGCCATCCTTTGTTGCTCTGCTGCCTTCCGCCCTCCATGAACTGTTTCTCCTCTGCCATGCCCCCCTGCCTTGGAGCCAGCCGACTATGGGCTGAAACCTCTACAAACCACGAGTCAAATAAACCTTTCCTCCCTTAACTTTAGGTGTCAGGTATTTTATCTCAGCAGCAAGAAAAGTAACTAAGACAGCAGGTTTGAGTGCCTGAAATACAGTAATTTAGGTCACTGTGTGGATACCGGAGTTCATAACGTAAACATGAAAACACTGCTGGGAAGGGCCTGAACCTGTCCCATCCTAGCCCCATGTTTGGAAACAGCTACCGGTTCTGGGAGGGCTGGGTGAGAGCTGCAGGCTGGGTGGCGATGCCCGGACGGCTCCCAGGGGGAAGACCCAGCTTGCAGAGCTGGCTTCTCTGGCTGAGCCTTGCCAGGCAGCCCACTGCATAAGACAGGAAGCATGGAGCCCGACCTGCTGCTGGGGACCCGCTCTGGGGCCTGGCTCTGAGCCCTCATGGCCCCTGCCTCTTCCTCAGTTTGGTTCTCTCTCCTGGATCCCTAACTCAGCCTCCAAAGCCTCCATGCTGTGGATCTCGGGGTGACACTTCTTTCCTGCAGTTGTTCTTGATGCAAATGAGGGAGTAAAGCTTCGGTCCCTGCTATGTGCTGAGGAAGTATACACACACACATACACAACTGCTTTGTGTATCACATCCAGAGTCACCAGGGAAAGTTGCTATAGATTCAGAAGTGTGGGTTCTATTTTCCTCTTATGAACTCCAGAAGGTCGGGCTTTGCCCACTGAAGCTCCTGCTCAGAACTGAGCCCTTCAGGTTCCCCCACTGCAAGCGAGAGCTCTCTCCTCATTGCCAGGATCATCTTTATCCTCATCCCCATCCTCATCCTCTGTAAGTGCTGCATCAGTGACAGAGCAGTGGGAAGAAAATGACAAGGGTCTGTGTGGGGGCTGCACATTTGCATGAGTGTGTGTGTGCATAAGTGTGTGTGCTTGAGTGTGCATTGTGTGTGCATGTCTGTGCCTTTTCACATGTACTTGTGTGGGTGGACATGCATACCCATGCATATGTACAAGTGTGGATGCACATATGTGTGCACGGCTGAGCCTGGTATTTGCAGATACAATCCAGGTGCTATTAGTTTCCAGTTCATCCATCAGTCTGCATCAGCCCAGCAGCTCTTCCGGCTGCCACAATCTAGTATTTCAGGCTGGGCAGCTCACACAACCGCAGTTCATTCACAGAGGTCTATGGTGTCTCCCCTTGGAAGGACACTGATCCCATTGGACCAGGGCCCCACCTCTGGGACCTTACTCAACCTAATTGCTGCCCCAGGCCGGGTCCAAGCACAGCCATACTGAGGTTACCTTGGGGCACAGCTCTGGTCTACAGGGCAGGAAAAGGAGAGCCCTTCCAAAGTGGAATACGGGACTGAAGCCGGTGAGGTGGCCACAGTGGGTTGGAGAAGGGGACAGGACAGCGAAAGACAGGTGAGGAAGCTCGGAGTTTTCCAGGACCAGCTCTGGAGGAAACCAGACTGTGTGGGGAGCCTGGCTCGGGCCACCCTCCGGCCACCAGAGAGTCACTCAATGGCCTCCCCACAGCACATGGAATAGAGACAGTCCCAGGACAAGCCCAGACACCATCACCAAGGTGAAGCACCATGGTGTGCTGGCCCAGTGCTTCCCTGAAACACTCTGGACCCGGGGTGAAGGGCTGCACCCTCCGCCTCTCACCTGCTGCCACCCTGGGGCCTCCAACCTTGCAGGGGTTTCCTGAAGGATCCATTTCAACACTACAGATTTTAGGCTCTGTCGTAGTAGTTCATGAGAGTAATTATGTTTATCCTTTATTTGGCTAAAACTAATGAACCAATGATAAACAACTCAGCGTTTTCTCCCCTGTTGAATAATGAATATTAATTAACCTGTCAGGAGCGGACCACATCCAGCACCAAATATAGCACGACTCATCTGCATCTGGGCCGCACAGTCTGGGAGGGTGCTGCACAGTGTCCTTGGGGAGCCTCTGGGCTGAAGGTGCCCGTTCCTGCCTTAGTCTCCCAAGCCGCCAGGGATGGAGAATCACTCAGAGACCCGATTAGAACTGGAGTCTTCAAGAGCATCAAAGCGCTCATCACACTTCTCAGGGGTTGATCTGAAATGTGTGCGCTTAGAAACGACAGCAGCAAGCTCCAGGAACCTGGCCCAGGGCCACCTCGGTGCCATCTCTGTGACATATGGTGCTACCAGTGTCTCCGGGGGAGCCAACATATGGACGCAAAGCTGCTGTGTGGAGGAGGAGTCTTGCTCGCTGTGTAGGTTTCTGTGCAGACACAGCATGTGGGGAGCCTCCAGGATGGCATTTGTGAGGCCTGGTCTCCCCTACACGAGCCAGGGTCTGACCTGGCTGTGAGGCTGCAGGCGAACTCAGAGGCCCTGCCCTTTTGTACCTTTGTAGGATTTCAGAAAACTCAAACTCAAAAGAAAACTAGCTTGCAGGAAGTTTGATGGCTTCATGTTAGGAGGCTGACTTTTCTTAACTAAATAAGCCTGGAGTTAAGGGGCCCACGAGAGGAAGATGGTGACGTTCAGTCATGGCACGGCCGAGCCCCTTTCACCCCCTCAGGCCATTCACTGCTTTCAAGAGTGCAGGGGACCCGGGAGCCCCAGACCCACCCTGTCCTGTCCCTCAGAACAGTGCACACAGGGTCCCCAGGGATGGTCACCACTGGGGACCAGCTTTCTGTTTCAGCAAACAGAACACCACGGTGGTGAAGTCCTGAGGGTACAGGCTGGCTTTGCTCCCCGTTACCCTCCCTCCCTCGACCAGACCCTGCACTTCCTGCTGTGCCAGCTGAGTTTCCCACGTCTTAGAGTTCGAAAAGAATCCTGCCAGAGCATGAGAGAGCCGGGAGTGGTGGTGCATGCCTGTAATCCCAGTGCATTGGGAGGCCGAGGCGGGGTTACAAGTGCAAGTTCAGCCTGGGCAAATTAGCACTTCAGACCCTGTCTCAAAATCAAAAAGGGCTGGGGATGCAGCTCGGTGCTGGGTTCAATCCTTAGGATGAAAGAGGAGAGTGAGAGAGGGAGGGGTGAGCACAGAGAGACAGACGGAGAGACAGAGAGGGAGAAGCACAAATGCAGCCGAGGAGCAGCCTCCCTTCCATGCAGTGAGGAAGGGTGGAGTTTGGAGTGACTCGGCCACAGGCCACCTTCCCTTCTGTTCCCTCACCAGCCCGGGGTTGGCACAGGCCACCCGCAGCACGGAGTCCCCAGGAGGGGTCACGCCGTGGGGATGGCTCAGCGCAGTGGAAGGACACAGGTCAGTGACTAAAACCCGCAGCGGAAGCCAAGGAGCCCCAGGCCTGCTGCCCCAGGCCTCTTCTCCTGTGAGAAGGCAGCAACCATCCCAGCTACAGTGCGTGCTGATGCCCTGGAGGGCTGCTGGCCCGGGAATCTCTGCCACACACCGCCATGGTAGAGGTCCAGGGCCCCAGACCCCAGGTGAGCAGGACAAGGTCAGGCAGGGCCCCCAGGCCCAGAGCTCACTTCCCAGGGGCAGGGGGTGACGTGGCACCAGAGAGGGGCGTCGGAAGCAGACTCAGTTGGCCACGCGGGAGGGAGGTGGAGGAGTGGGCGGGACAGACCAGGGAGGAGAGTGGCACAGGAAAGACCCCCACGCGCCTCAGCCTCCGTAAAAGCCCAGCCCCTCCCGTCAGGGGTCCAAACCCAGCATCAGAGCTGGCCAGAAAACAGAGCACTACTGAACATCAAGAAAAGGGTGGGATTGCAGAACTCGAGGTTCGGGGTCTCCACCTGAACCAGGGGCGCTACCAGGCAGGCTGGATGGTGCGAACGAAGCCCGTGACAGGGGCCAGTTGCGGGTGCCGGGTCCTGATGAGCTGCACCCGCGAGGCCAGGAGTCAGCAGCCGCCAGAGAGCGAGCAGAGGGGCTGTCAGGAGGCTCAGGAAGGCCCTGAGGGACAGCCAGCCTCCTAGGAGGGCGCGCTCCCGCTCACGTGCGTTTCCAAGAGAACCATGACTTCATTTTCTTTCCATTCAGGAAACTTCTGGAAGGCCCCATGCCGCTGACTCTCTGTGAAGAAATCCATTTGTCTCAGCGATAATGTCCTAACAGCACTTCCTGCTCACCGTAAGGATGGCAGAAGGGAGGAAAAGAACTTGTCCACCCTTCAGAAGTTCTCAGCTGGGGTCCCAGGGAACTAGGGGCCCCAGAGGCTGGAAATGTGGAGAGCTGGTCATTGGGGGGATGGAGAGGACCGGAACTCAGATGGTGAGAGGAGCGAATTCTCAGATCCGTGGCGCAGTACGGGGAGGCTTCCCTGCCCACGTCAAAATAGCTGGAAGACGGGCCTCTGACTGTTCCCCGCACACACGCAGGCAGCAAATGTTTGAGCTGACAGAATGTTACTTGCCCTGATGCCATCATTCTATGTTATATACACATGCACACTATTACAGGGGACCTAGTAAACCTGCACAATTGTTACCTGCCATTTAAAAATTAAAGTTAAAAATGAATCCAAAGAAAGATATAAAAACCATTTCAGATTTGGCATCAAAAAATAAGCACAGGGAAAAATTCACAGATGGTTAATAACACACGCATGTATGCACCGGAGTTCACACACAAAGACAGTAAAGGCCTGGAGTGGATCTCAAGGGGGCAATGTGAACACCACCCTCCTCTGGCCCGAGAGAAGGCTGCAGGACAGGGGGCCAGGAGAGGACCTCAGACCGGGTGAAGCGCTCTAGGGATACACCTGACCCTCCCTGTCCTGCTGAGCAGGGCGCCCCCTTCCACGGGGCTGTCCCTCTCTGCAGGCCTTCTCCAGAGTCTCAGGTCAGCTGTTTGGATCAACAGCAGCAGTGGGTTCCCAGCAGCTGGAAGGCAGCTCATCGGGCCACATGTTTCTGTTCTCCATCCTCCTGGGCTCATGATGTATTTATACATTGGTGATGGATGATTGATTGATTGATTGTGATACTGGCATTGAACCCAGCATCTTTGCACTAAGCTTCTGCTCCAGCACTTGTAAAATATTTTATTTTGGGATAATGTCTCCCTAAGACATTAAGTTCCTGGGCTGGGCTCACACTTACAATCCTCCTCCCCCAGCCTCCAAATCCCCATGGCTCCACTGGGGATTTTAATAGGTGACAGGAGGCAGTGGAGAGGAGCCGCATGGCACGGTCACGTTGGGAATCCTGCTTCTCTGGGTCGGACTCACTGGGCTTTTCTGGGCCCCTCCCTGGGGGATGGGAGTGGATCTGGGGCTTCGATGTGCAGGAGCTCCAGGAGCCCACAGACACAGACTTGGGGAGCACGGCACCACATGCATGTTGGGGTTCAGAAAACGACCCCCAAGTGTGTCGCTGGCTGGCTGAGAGCCCTCCTCCAGCCCCCCTTGCCTCCGCTTGGACTTTCTCTGGAAGGCTCGGGGAGGGACTTTCCCTGCAGACTCCAGGTCATCAGACACCCTGGCGTCTGCCCTCAGCCCACTCATTCCTGCACATCACCTGTTAAAGCTGCCCACAGCCCTGAGACAGCAGACACACAGAAGAGGCAGCGCAGGTGCATGCTTACTGAAGGCAGAAAAGAGATCGATGCCACAGAGGGACAGCAGTGGACAGGCTCACAGGGGCCAGGGAAGGGGGTGTCTCCCTCTCATGCAAATAAGGCGTGGCGACAGTTATCCAATCAAACATCACTTGGCTTCAGACTCCCTGTAAACCATCCTATCCAAAAGCTCGGCTACATGTAAATGCGGGGTCAAGAAGAGTGTCTTTTGATTGGCTGGGCCCACATGCAAATGAAAGATTGAAGGGAGCATCTTCTGATTGGTCCTAGGAACAGCACCAGATTCAAATGAAGGGTTGAAATAGCGCTTTTCTGATTGGTTCGCTGTACAGTGATGCGGTGTCTGTCCCTGCATGGCATCCCCAGGGCGTATCCCTCACCTGCTGCCCTTAGCGGGAAAAGAGAGGTCCAAGGGCACCAGCTCCTAGGACAAGCAGGGCCTTTCCAAGTTGTTGAGATGCAGGCTGTGTCTACGTTAGCACTGCTGCCACCACCCAGCGAAGTGACAAGAAGCCGCTAGAAGCAGCCAATCAGATGTCAGGGAGCAGACATCCTCTGCAACTCCCCAGAGCACCGATAAAACCAGATGACCCATGAGACGGAAGACACCTGCAAGGAAGAGTCTCTAGGGGACCCCCGCCCAGGCCCGGGGCAGAAGGGGTGGGGAAGAGGGTCCCCCTTCCTTCTGTCCCCTGGGCAGTCATCAGCGGTCTAATTAAGGAACAGGGTACACTGTCGGGGGAGCCTGCGGTGATAACTACCCAGAGGCTGATGAGCGAGGCTGAGGAACATGGTGTGCTAAGTAATAAGTCAGACGAGCTGTCCTGTTCGGTTTACTTAGCTGCTGAGAGGAACATGTCACACTCAAGGAGGAATAATTAGCCTTTGGAGGGATCGCCTTGGCCAGTGTCATTAGACGGCAGGTGAGAGGGCAAGTCCAGCAGATGCTTCCCACGCTAGGGTCAGCAATCTTTGGCCAGACTGCTGGGCCCACAGTTCTGAGGTCGGCGGCATATTTTCCACACCATGGAGGCTGCTGCCTGCTCAGGCAGAGGTCTGTCTGCACTAACACGGTTCAAATAGCCAACGTATGCCATGCAGCGCATTAGAACTTTCCCTGTGCGTCCCGTTTCTGTGGGATTTTCCCTGAGCTCCTAGGCTGCCGTAAGGAAGCCACAGAAGCGGTGCCTTTAATCCTGTCAGCGTCGCAGAGGCCAGAATAGCCAGAGCCAGGTGTGGGCAGCTGGTTCCTTCAGGGCTGAGGGGAGAATGGGAGCAGGCCTCTCCAGCCTCCTGCTGGCCGTGGCCCATGCCTGCTTCACCGTCTCGGGTGTCTCCTCCCTGTCTCTTCTCCTCCCCTGTCCCGTGTCCGTCTGTCTCTGTGGCTGTTCACCCTTCCTGTGAGGATGGCACGTGTTGGGGCCGGGCTCTCACGGTATCCTAATTACACCTGCCAAGACCACATTTTCAAACACGGTCGCACTCTGATCTAGCTGTTTTGGGGGAAAGAGTACAGTGCAGCTCACATCAAGCTTGCGTTAGACTTCTGTAATGTTCGATGTCCTGTCCTTCACATCCTAGGAGTAAAAACCTCAACCCGGATGATCATGTTTCACAGGAACCGGTTACAAAGGTCCACGTGAAAACCGCACACCCTTCACGAACACTCTTGCTGGTGATGACCAACTCTACAACTGTCTCCTTTTCAAATTATTTTAATATTTGGGGGGTACCGGGGATCGAACTCGGGACCTTGTGCTTGCGAGGTTGGCAGCGGCACCACTGAGCTGAATCCCCGCCCTATTTAATTTTTATCAACACATGCTCATGGTGCATAGTGACTACATTCCTCGGGGAAGTTGGTACATGAACGTAACATGCCTCAATTCCTTTTACTGTCTCTCCCCTCCCTCCATCCCCCTTCTCCCCTGCCATGTCTGTCTCTCTGTTCTCCACTTTTCTCTCTAATTTGTTTACATTTCGGGTTCTCCTATAAGACAAGCCATGTGATACCCAAGCGTGTGTGTCTGATTTATTGCACTTCATTTCATGGTCTCAAGGTGCATCCATTTTCCTACAAATGACTCAAGTTCATCCTTCTTTACGGCCAAGCAGTACTCCATCGTGTGTAAACACCGCATTGCCATTATCCATCCATCAGAGTAATCTGTTCCCTTGATGGTCATTCGCAGGTTCCTCCCATCCACCTGGGTGGAGTTGTTCAGAAGGGAGAGGGAGCGGGGAAGGGAAGGATGCTGCAGAGCGGAGTCTGTTCCTTCTTGTTATGGATTCAGGAGTTTAGGGTTCTATGCCACGCTCTGCTGTATTGTCAAGGGATTAGAGATTTCGCACACAGTGACACAGAACCATCCAAAGGCCATAACCGTAAGTATAGCGCCTTCAAATTTGCTTTTCTGGCATTAAATGCACTGTGGCTGATGTATTTCTGGAGAACTCTGCCTGGCATCCCCTTCGGTGGAACTCACGTGTTCTGTGCAGACTGAATACAGCAAACTGCATGCCCTGGAGCGACAGCTCGGGACTAGGTGTGGTCGGAGTAAGCAGGAACAGACACGCCTCCCGGGAAATGCAGTGGGGATCTTGGGATACATGTGGGGCCCTGGGAAGGAGCTCAGGCCCATCTTCCTGGCCAGTATCTGCTCCAGGTGTCCCTCCCTCCGGAGCTCCAGGGCAGAGTTTAGGGCAAGAGCACTGGCTTCAGGGTCTGGCAGCCCCGGCCCTCACTCCCGGATCAGATGTCACCTCTCAGTGGGATTTTGCACACATCTTATTTTTCTGCTCCGTGAAATGAAGCTGTGGAGACCTGGCTCTGAGTACTGGAATTAAAGATAAAGAAAATTGAGGAGACAGGTAAGCGGGCAGCAGATGGGTGGGTGCCTGAGGACCCTGCTGCGAGCTACTGCCCATGTGGCAAGGCTTCAGGGCTTTGGACCAAGCACTGCTGGAGAACCAGATGCTGGAGGCCACAGTCCTTGGCCACTACAGAGCCCATAGGAGCCTGGGGCATTTCCTTTGTGCTGCTGTGTCTTAGTTACTTTTCTCGTTGCTGAGACAAAATACCCAACACCCACAAGTTAAGGGAGGAAAAGTTTATTTGGCTCACATTCTGTAGAGGTTTCAGCCCATAGTCAGCTGGCTCCAAGGCAGGGTGACATTGCAGAGGGGAAACAGTTGGTGGCAGGCAGAAGGTAGCAAAGCAAGCCAGCAAGAGGAAGAAGACAAGCTCCTCCTGCCCCTTACACTGTATCCAGGCTACCGGGATTAGGGCCATGGCAGACCAATCAGTGGATGATTTAGTAAGCACATGCCCTTAATCCCAGCATCACACACCCTAGATTCAGCCACCTCTGAAAAAACCACCTATGACCACGTGAGGCTTTTGGGGGACAGCTAGACACAGCCATGACATACTGTGACCTGGCAAGCAAAGCCTGCTTGAGGATTCTAGAGGCGTTTGCAATGATACCAACAGCATAAGCACAACAAATAACATGGCCTGTTCCTGTCGGGTTACAAATAAAACTATGCATTCCTAAAGCCAGGTGGGGTGCTTTTGTCTCAGATCAGCTTCCCCCTAAACCTATTACTCTTCTGTCTATGCAGGATTTCAATGCAAATCTAGGTACACTGGAGCACAGGTCCAAAATTAATTGGCATCTTGGTATGTAAAGAGACATGGCCGTGTGCTTCGAATGTGCATAGCTAATGTCCCATCGTTGTAAATTAGGGCACAAATTGCTTCAGGAATATTGATGTGCCATGAATTCTGGAGTTGCTGGAGAGTGCTTTAGCTGCTGTGGAAATGGGAGCCTGGTGAGAAATGCAGAGGCGTGGTTTACTCCCCTCACCTCTCTGAGCAAGTGTGAGCGGAAAATTTTCTGTGTGTTTAGGTTTCATCTACAAGCTGACCCTGGGGCTTAACTGGGGAATTCCGAGATCTCTCCCTTAAACATATTGAGAGCTCTCGGGCACAGATGCCACCCTGACCTGCGAAGGTGTGCTGCTCACTGTCTGCAAATAATTTTAAAAAACTTAAAGACATGGACCTTTATTCCAACCTAAAAGAACACATGCTGCAGATTTTATTTGACTTGTTAATTATTGAGGAAATCCAGATGATGGATTGGAGTCCACTAGCATTGCAGGAGCAGAAATTCTACAGAGCACCAAGAAAAGTTCAGAACAAGCCAGTTAAGAGCAATGCCATGGCCTCTGAGCTTAGAAATCGACAGCAGGGACACGCAGAGGAGGGTGGCACTTCCCAGAGGCTGAGCCAGGTGGGACCCAGGCTCCCAGGTTCGTCCAGGCCAGTGGCACTGTCCACATTGGGCCATGGCCAGATGGGTCCACTGAGCACCAGAGATGCGGCTGGCGTGACCAGGAATGGACCTGTAATTACACGACTCAAAATAATTAGCTATTTCAATCGATTTAAACTTTACTTTAAAATGGTCACCTATGTCCAGTGACTATAACCATGGGCAGCAAAATATAGTCAGCGGTCACCAGGTGAGCTCCTTACACACTACCGACCAATGACTCTGAAGTCCCTCCCCTTTGCGCCTTATTTCCAAGGGTTTTTAAAAACTATTATTTGTGCATGTAGTTGTTTTGGTTTGCTTTTGTACAAGTTTTTTTTTTTTTGAGATAGGGTCTCACTATGTGTTCCAGGCTGGCCTCAAACTCATGGTGCTCTTCCTGCCTCAGCCTCCCCAGTGCTGGGATGACAGGGTGCACCACCACGCCCGACTAAGGTGCTTTTCTCTCTGGACAAATTTATGTGACCAGTGCTTATAGAACTATTTACCCTTCTACCAACGGACGGCCAGAGCTTTGAAAGAATAAATCAAGCAGAGCAGGCAGGACGTACAACAGCCTAGCTCTCAGGATAGCGTATTTTTTCTGGGATTGTTTCAAAGTTCTTCCTACTGCTCATCTTTTTCCCTCTTCCTCCAGGCCAAAGTAATTCCCTTCCTAGGGGCCATTACCACATCAGAGTGACAACTGAGCACCTGAGTGGCAATGAATTGTGTTTATGTTTAATTAATTCCCATAGTCCTTGATGTTGACAAGCCCCTGGCAGGCTAGTTGACCAAACAGGGTAATTGGCTGGGGATATTGATCCATACTGGCAGCATCTTAGCCCCTTCCCCTCACAGGGGCAAAACACCGAACACCCACAACTTAAAGGAGGGAGGTTTATTTCGGCTCAGGTTTTCAGTCCATGGTCAGCGGGCTGCAAAGCAGAAATGGCAGGGGGAAGGGCCTGCTGAGGGGCAGAGCGGCCCAGGGAGGAGCTAGGGAGGGAGGGAGATGCACCTTCCGGCTCAGACTGCCCCATCCGGGCCTCACCTCCGAGAGAGCAGCGCGTTCAGCTGCCAGCTCACCGGTGAGTGAATCCCCACGACCGATCCCATCCCAAAGCCCCAAGTGTGAGTCAGGAGACCTCAGGGATGCTGGATGTGAACCTGACGGGCAGCCCCGCTCACACTACTGGGCTTGGGCGGGTATTCTCCGCACCTGTGTCTGGGTGGAGGCGACTTCCTCAGAGGCGGAGCTAGGGGGGCTCTGCCTGACCAGAGAGAACTGTGGAGCCCAAGACGAAGAAAGATTCGGAGATCCTTGATTCGGGGTTTGGATGAGAAGGGGACTCTTTTCCTGAGAAAAGCGAAAGGGCTTCTGCTTCCACAAATCATCAAGTCCGAGCTCTGACGCTGGTGTCTGTCCCGGGACAGTGTGTTTGCTAGCTGAAGTCCTTGCCGGTTCCTGCTTCTGCGCGCCTGCCTTGCTGGGTTCCTTCGGGGCTAGAGTCCTCGTCCTACTCTTCCCTCTTTGGGGAGAGCTAATCAGCAGTTGAGGGTCACATAGGAAAGATATTGGACCTCCAAACGATGGAGGGGAGATAGTCGAACTCCCAGCCTGCTAGATGTCAGATACGCAGAGTTCCCGCTCCCCAAATAGAAGAATGAGTTCTAAAGAACAACGGAGGTTAAGAGTAGGAAATATTTTTGAGAGCTACAGTTCCTGAGAGGTAGGGAGTCCCTAATGGGTTATTGAGAACCCCACTTTCTAGGGGAAGTTGTATAAAGCATAACTATGTGGGTACAATGTAGCTTAAAGCTATGACCAACCAATAAGGCCACAAGTAGAGTCGCTTAGATAATGGTGACTCCTGGGGAAGCAGGTCACGTAGCAAGTGTGCACAGAAAGAATGGGGACCTGTTCAGAAAGGGATGGGTCCGAGGGTCTTGGCCACCTACGGAGGTGACTGACGTCTATCTAGACTTCATTAGACCAGGTGTGGCACCTTATCTCAGCCCTTGGGGAAGTGGGGAGACATGGTCATTTCGTCTTCATCTTGAGGCCTGGCCTCCAACTGATGCCAGGCCACAGCTGTGCTGTGTTCTCATCCTCCGCACTGACTCCCTCCAGGGCCCAGCCCTCTCTGACTGCCTGGAATATTTCTACCTCACTTAGCTGTCTGTAACAGCAGGACCTCTGCTATGTGTCAGATTCCACTGAAGGCTCTGGGCATACACTGGTTGGAAAAACAGGAAAAAGTTCCTACCTTGAAAGAACCTGCATTCATTAATAGGTCCTGACACCAATGGTGGGAAACAATTCCATGCCCTCATACGAAAGGCACCTGCCTTCCTGTGTTGAGCACCCCCAGTGCTGCTAGACCCATCAGGAAGACTAAAAACCATCTCAGGAATTTTTCAGTCTCTGGTCACTGGGGAGATCTAAATATTTCCACTTCTCTGACGCCTCTCCCAATCCATATTCAACTTTGCAAGAAGGCCAGGGTACCTGTGAGTGTGTTCTTCATCACATACTAAAGACATCTCCCTCACAAGACGGCCGACTGCCTCTCCTCACAAAATGTCCCAGGAAGTAGTGATGAGAAATCAGACACAGAGAGCTACTGGGTCTTATGAAAGATTAAACACGTCACCTGCTCCGCTCTGCCAGCCCATGCTTCCCAGTGATAAATCCACCTCTTCTGGAAGATGTGCTTGGCTGCAATTAGCATCTCAGTGCAGAATGAACCATTTTCAAACGCTGCTTCAGTGAGGAGCCAGCTGCTCAGAGCAGTCAGACCCAGGCGTTGGCTGGCCTGGTGTGGAAGCCCAGAAGGTACCAGCTTGGCACGGGATCATTTTGAGTTGCAGGCAAGAGAGAGGCACAGATTCATTACAGCTCATTGCCCTCCCCCATTTGCCAAAAAGCAGGGCACAGTTCCCGAGGTGGCCTCTTCCCTGTCCACCGTGGGGACAGCAGTTGGTCGCTGCAGACAGCCCGACCCTCACCACGGGGCCTCTGGGGCCTCCAGGGCCTCCAGGGCCTCCAGGGTTCTCTCGCCAGCTGTGACCTCTGCACCACGCCTGGACAGCTGAAGTCCTTTCCTTGTCTCTCGTTTCTCTAACAGTTTATTCTTCTCTGGGAAGACGCTGTGTACGCTGGAGTCCTCAGCCACCTCTTTGGGATTTCCTCATTCCCCCGGTGTCTCCCATGTACGTATGAAATTGAAGAGTTAATAGGTTGTGTATTTGTTTTCCTCTGGCTTATCTGTCTTTGCAACAGGGCCCAGCCAATGATGCTAAGAAGGAGAGAAAGAAAACTACTTTGTTGTCCCCAGACAGAGGATATCCTGTGGGAGGAAGACAGTGACCCAGCGTTCCTGGGCGCACGGATTGTGCCGGAGAAGCCTTGATAATGGAGACCCAGGCATAGGACAGGGAAAGCCGTCAAGAGACCACTGGTCATGAGGGAGCAAAATACCTATTACAATGGTTCATTGACTCATTGATAATCGTGACATCTTGGCTCTCCATGTAATCAGCTCTCAGTCACAGCCAGGAGCCTTGTCCACCCCAGGAATCTCCTCATTCTCCTTTCGCCTCCAAGACCTGCTAATGGCCCACCACACTGTCCCCCCTGCATTGTCTGAGCTTAATTATTGCCCCATTTTTGACTGTTCTGTAAATGGACTCATGCAAGATGCACTCTCTTTAGCCCGGCTGTTTTTACTGAACATATTACTTGCAAGATGGACCCATATAATGCGTGTTGTTGGAGTTTATTCATTCTTACTGACAATATGCCAAAGTTATTTTACTGCTGATGGGCTAGCTCTGGGGAAATTTTCAGCGTAAGATGACTGGAAATAATGGTACGGTGAACATTCTGCTTATGTCTTTTGGGGGAGCTGTGTACTTTTCAGGGGCACATGACTAAGAATGGAGTTGTGGA
Organism: Heterocephalus glaber; assembly: GCF_000247695.1. The sequence continues at coordinate 6,002,359 of NW_004624818.1, forward strand.
GAGATAGGTAATAATAAGTCTGTAACAGGCCGCATTATTACAGCAGTGAGGTCCCCTGGGGTGGTGGCCACAACACTGCCTTAGCAAACTCCCGCTCTCCCTTCTAGGTCAAGCTTGGGGTTAGGTTTCCGTGAGCCTCGGCCCAACATTCTCACGCACGGATCAGTGCGCACTGTTGTTTTGTGGGCCCCATCGCAGGACGCCTCTCCGTGTATTGCTGACGGCCGGAACTCGAGCCCAAATACAGCTCATCAACAGGTGTTTTCCCGAAGAAAGGCCCATCCCAGCTGTGCGGGGTCTTGGACCCGGGCACATGGGGCAGCCTTAACAGCCTGCCCCCCAGGGAAGAGCCCCAGAAAGGGAAAACACTGACCCTCACCTGACCAAGGACTCTGCTTGCAGAGAGCTGTGACCCAAAGGGAGAATCCTCCACCGTCGTCCGCAGGGACAGCCGTGCCTGGCTTCTCCGGATGTTCACCTCGGCAACAGAGACCGCAGCTGCAGTATTGATTTCCAAGGTACAAGTGCATTTGAAGTGACTGAGCGAATTTGCAAAGCAGAAACCCACCCGCAAACAGGCTCAGCGCATCCTCAGGTGTCGTAGATACTGACAGTGTTTCCGAAGTGGTTGTTCAGATTGGCCTTTTGGGGAGTGAGCAGGTGAAATGAAGGATTATTTAACTTGCCGTTTTCTACAGCCCAGTCTGACCAGCCCGGCTGCTGGGGGCCTCCTGCACTGTGTCCGCATTGCTACTTTGCTGCTGTCTTTTCACTTCAGCCACTCTGGTGGATATTGTTTCACCGCTGGGCTTGACTTTGCGTTTTCCTGAGAACCGATGCTGCTGGGGCCGAGGCTCCTGTTTACCGGCTTGGATGTATCCCCTCCTGGACAAGCCTTTCTGGGCTGCTGGCCCTGTCTCTGTAGAGTTATCTGGTTTGCTAAAATTGATTTGTAAAACTTAGTTACATATTTTGGACATTAGTACTTTGAAAGATATATATATATATATATATATTGTAAATCTCTTCTCCCATCAGTATTCTGCTTTGTAAAAATAGTATCTTTCCACCGAGGGGTATTTTTAAGCCTAATATCCTGCATTGTTTTCTAAATGCTTAAAGGGCTTTGTCTCTTTTTTGTGGGTGTGTGCAGTAGTGGGGATTGAGCCCAGGGAGCGCTGAGCTGCATCCTCAACCTCTTTAAATTTTTTATTTTGAAACTGGATCTTGCTAAATTGTCCAGGAGAGCCTAGAACTTGTACTCCTCCTGACTCAGCCTCCTGAGCCCCTGGGATTACAGGCATGTGCTATGATGCCTGGCTTCTTTTGTTTTGCTTTGTCTTTTGAGACAGCACCTCACTATATAGTTCAGACTGGCCTTGAACTTGCTGCAATCCTTCTGCCTCAGCCTTCCAAATGATGGGATTATAGGCGTGTACCACCATGCCCAACCAGTGCCTGGCTTCTTGCCTGGACTTCTGTCTCCTCTTTAAGAGATATTTAATTGTTTTAAGTTCATGGAGATATCATTTTATATTTTTTTCTAAAGTCTTGATTTTGTCTGAGACATTTTGGCCTGTTATGCATCTAACTTTGCTCTCATGTCAGCTAAAGAAAGTGAATTCACGCTTTGATATCTCTCGCAAAGAACCCAGCTGCAATTGACTTTGTGAGCGAATTCTTCCAAAAGTTTAAGGATAAAAATGAAGCTAATCCTATCCAAAGTCCTCCGAAAAAACAGAAAAAGAAGGGACACTTCCTTATTCTGCTATGAGGCCAGCATGGTTTTGGACTGCAGACTTGGGAAGAACTTTACAGGAAAGGAAAATACAGGCTTAGCCCCCATAAATATAGATGGAAAAACCCTAAACTAAGCACCACTAGATTGACTTTAGAAATGCACAAAAAGGACAATACATTATGCCCATTGGATTTCATTCCATGAATGAACCATTTAAAAATTCAATCACTTAAACTTCATTACACTTACAGAAATAGAGAAGAATGCACAGCCTCGCCTCCATGGATGTGGAAAAGGCCTTGGACAAATTCAGTACCCTCCTCTAAAGCTCTCGGCAGGCTGGGGAGACAGCTTTCTCTGTGGTAGGAACGGGACAGGCCCCTCCCGCGTGTTCCTGTGGAGGTCAGGGAAGGGGTTACAGCTTCACGGCTTCTTTCAGCTCTGTTAGTTTTTGCTCCAGTGTGTTGAAGCTCTGTGGCCAGCCACACACACGCTGAAGGGTGTTATTCTTTTCTTAGTGAGTTGGCCCTGTTATTATTGTGTTATGCCTGTCCTTTCCCCAGTAGTAAGTGTGCCCCACACTAATAGAGCTGCTCCAGCTCTGCTTTGATTATTGTCTGCGTGGCACATAATTCCCTACCATTTGGCCTTTTTTTCCCTCTTGCTTTATTATTTTTATAACATCTTTATAGAGAGATAATTCACGTGCCATAAAGTGCACCCGTTTAAAGTGTACAATTCGATGGTTTTTAGTGCATTCTCAGAGTTGCGCAACCACTCATCACCCTAACCGCTTCTAGAACATTTTCAGCAACAGGGAGGGAAGCCCCAAATCCATCACAGCTGCCCCTCATCTGGTTCATCAGCCTCTGCTCTGCTTTCCCCACCCCTAGCCGTGGGCAAACACTAACCTTTCTGTTCCGTAGATTTGTCTTTTCTGGACAGTTCATGAGAATGAAATCACAGGATATGGGATCCCTTGTGGCTGGCTTCTGCACTCACCATAATATAATGTTTTCAAGACTGATCTATATTGTTGCATATATCAGGTCTCAATTTGTATTGCTGAATAATATTCCATCTTGTGAATGTACCATAATTGATGAATTCATTCATTAGCTAATGTACATTTGGATTGTTTCCACTTTTCAGCTATTATAAATAATCCTACTACAAACATTTGTGCTCTTACGTGTTCCCGCAGGTAGATTCAATTTCAATGGACATATATTTTTATTTCTCTTGTATATGTACATAGGAATGGGATTCTGAATCACATGGTAACTATGTTTAACTTGTTGAGAAATTGCCAGACTATTTTCCAAATAGCGTACAATTTTATCTCCCACCAGCCATGTGTGAGGGTGTGCATTTCCTTACATCTTCACCAGCACTTGTTGTTATATGACTCTGATTCTAGCCAAACTAGAGTGTTAAATAGGATCTCATCATGGCTTTGATTTGTGTGTCCCTAATGTGTAGTGATGTCAAGCATCTTTTCATGTATTTATTTCCTGTATGTTAGGGTTTGTATCTAGATGTCCCTCCAAAGCCTCATATGCTCATAGGTGTGGGCTTTGGAGCTGGCTGGATGTAGAGCATGTGATACTTGGATTAAGGATGTGTGGTAATAGACTAATCCACCAATTGGATTTAACATCATTCTGGTTGTGGCTGAACAAATTTACTGAAGATAGAAGTCTCACCCTGGGTGTGGGTGGCACCACCCAAAGGAATAGGCTTGGATGGGATAAAAGGGAAAGGCAGGCTTGCTGCTGCTCACTGCTAGGCGCCTCCTTCGGGCTCTGCCACGAACTGTTTCTCCTCTGCTCCTCTGCCATGCTGCCTGTGCCTCAGAAAGAGCTGACTGTGGACTGTGAGCTACAAACTATGAGCTGAAATAAACCTTTCCTCCTTTAACTTGTGGGTGTCAAGTGTCTTGTCACGGCAAAGAGTAAAGTAACTGAGACACCATGTGTGTATTTTCCTTGGAAGAATGTCATTTTGGATTCCTTGTTTCTTTTTGACTAGGTTGTTTTTATATTATTGAGTTAGTCTCTTTGTATACTCTAGAAATGACTGTCAAAGAAAAAAACAAGTCAGACATTGGTAAGAAATGGCTTTATTAATTTGCAATATGGGAAAGTAAAAGAAAGTAGGGAAAATGGTCTGATTATAAAATTCTAATGGATCTCACTCAGAACAGTGTTTTCACTGATGGAGAGGACCAAGCCAGGATAGAAGACCCTTAGAATTGTCAGTGGGCTGAGTGGGTGGGATGACGGGAGTTGAGCTTCAAAGTCTCTTGCCTGTTGTTGGGAAATTCGTAGAGGGGGCTTCTGTGCCCCATTGCTCATTTAAAGTCGACAGAGCCAGAACTCGGGGCTGTGAGAAGGTAAGGGGCCTAATAAATTTTAAGCCAGGCAAGTTTCTGAGCCTTAGGCCCAGAGAGGTCAGAATGGGCTCACAGCTCAGCCAACCATTTATGAGAAAGGGATGAGAATCTGGAGAAATAGTGTTGGACTCTGCTACAGGTACACAAGGGGTGATCTTGGGGTCTTAGCTAAATCACAGGAGGGAGAGTGGCCCTTTGCAGTGAGCCACCTGCTGGGCCATGGATTCCCCACTGTCACTGTTTCTCGGGAGTACAGGGCTTGGGTACAAAGCCAACGTTTTCATTCCTTATCAGACTTTCGATTTGTAAAAGTTCTCCCATTCTATAGATTTTCCCCCAATTTTTTATTGATGTTCTTTGAAAAGCTTTTAATTTTGATGAAATTCCTTTAATCTGGTTATTTTTTTTTTTTTGGCTGCTTTTGCAACATATCAAAGAAATCACTGCCTGATTCATGGTCTGGAGGACTTACCCTGGTTTCCTCCTTAGAGTTTTATAGTTTGAGCTCTTACATTTAGGACTTCAGTCTACTTTGAGCTGACTTTTATACATGGTATAGTTGTGTGGGCGTAACTGCATTCTTCTGCATGCAGAGGTCCAGTTGCTCCTGCCTGATATTTTGGAAAGACTACTCTTCTCTTCTTTGATTTGTCTGGGCTCCTTGTTGAAATTCAGCTGACTGAAATGGAAGGTTTATTTTTGGAGTCTTTGTTCTGTCGTCTTGATCTACATGTCCATTGTCGTTTTGGTACTATGCCATCGTCATTACAATAACTTTGTTGTCAGTTTTGAGGTCTGGAAGTGTAAATCCTCCAACTCTGTTCTAATTTTTCAAGATATTTTGGCTATTTGGGGTCCCTTGAATTTCCATGTGAATTTTAGGATCAGTTCATCAATTTCTGCAAGCAGATCACCTGAGATTTTGATAAGGGATGCACTGAATCTGTGGGTCACATTGGGGAGTGCTGTTGTGTGGACATGGCTTGAGTGTGACTCTCAAGGGTTCATTGTTAAGAACTTGGTTTCCAGTGTGATGTAAAGAGGTAGTGGGTCTTTCATAGGTGGGGTGTCTCGGTCACTTTCCCCTCACTGGGGCCAAATACCTAACAGCCATAATTTAAAGGAGAGGTTTACTTTGACTCACAGTTTCCTGTGGGTTCAGTCCATAGATGGCTGGCTCCAAGGAGGAATGGTATGGTGGAAGGTCAGGGTGGAGGAAAGCTACTCACCTATAGCAGCCAGGAAGCAAAGAGAGAAGGAGGATCCAAGGACAAAATATACCCTTCCAAGGTCACACCTCCAATGAGATACTTCCTCCAACCAGGGCCCACCTCCAATAGCACATTCAGCCATGAACTCATCCATGGATTAATTCACTGATGAGTGTAATATCGTCATGACCCGATAACCTTTGAACAGGAGAACTTGGGAGGACATTCGAGATCTAAACTGTCACGTGGGGTCTAGTGGAAGATCTTTAGGTCTTGTTGGGGACACTGCCCTCAGATTCGCAATTTGCTGGGACCTTCAGTTACTTCTCATGATGAGAAGTTGTTACCAAAGCCTGGGCCTCACTGCTGAGTCACTCCCAAGCTTCTGTCTTGCAATGTGCTCTCACCCTCTCCTACATGCTGTGCCCACTGTGGTGCCATCTGCCGTGTAGAGACACCCCAAGGGGACTCTCTTCTGAGCTGGTCCCCTACTGGTTGGATGCTTGGTCTACAAAACTGGATCCTAAATAAACCTCTTCTTAAGTCCTTAGCCTCAGGCATTTCATTATAGTAACAAAGTCAGACTAATACAGGGAGTATTGCCATAGAAAAAAATATTAGTCCTTCAGTCCAAAAGCGTGCATGTCTTTCTAGTTATTTAAATCCTCTTTGATTTTTTCAACAATGTTCTGACGTTGTGAGAGTGTAAGTTTTTCTTTTCATTTCATAAATCTAGTCTGGAGCATTTTATTCTTTTTGATGTTACTGTAAATGAAATTGTTTTCTTAGTTTAATTTTTGATATTTTAATTGCTGCTGTATAAAATGCAATTGATTTCATATATTGATCTTCTTATATCCGGCAGCATTTTTGAACTGATTTATTAGGTCTAATAAATTTTTGCTATGTACCTTAGGATTTTCTATGTACAAATATCATGTCATCTACAAATACAGATAATTTTTTCTTCCTTTACAGTCTGGGCTCCTTTTCTTTTTTCAGGCTGACTGCATGAATAGAATCCCCTGTACAGTGGGAACAGAAATGGAAGTGTGGACATTCTTTTCTTTTCCTGAGACTATAGAAAGTATTCACTCTTTCACCATCAACTACGCTGTTGATGCAGATTTTCTTTTTGTAGATATTCTTTATCATACTGAGGAAGTTCTTTTCTATTCTGATTCTATGATTTTTCTGAATCTACTGATAACATGTGCTTTATGTCCTTTAGTTTATCGATACCGTATATCACATTAATTGATTTTTTAGATGTTAAATGTTAAATCAATCTTGCTTTCCTGTGGTCTTTATTGCCACATGATTGCCAATTCCCAGTTTCCTTTCTGTTATAATTTCTAATTACTTACTACTGTGATCAGCAAGCATACTTGGTCTGGTCTCAATTACTTTCAATGTATTGATGATCGTGTTATGGGTAAGCAGATGGTCTCCCCTGGAGAACATTCTAGATGCTCTTGGGAAGAATGTGCATTCTGGGCTTGTTAGGTGGACAGCGTGGAATGCCACCAGGTCTAATGGGCACACAGTGTTGTTCAAGTCTCCTGTTTCCTTTCTGACCCTCAGCTGTTTGTCTGATTCATTACTGAAAGTGGAGTATGGAAATCACCAACTGTTTTGTGGAGTGCTTAGTAATCAGGAAAAGGCCATGCTGGCCTCCATGTGACCTCACCTCAGAGCCACTTTTCTACTTCAGAATGGGCTATTTCAGAAACTTGCATCAAAACAATCATTAATGCGGGGGACTGCCCCACTGATTATGCCAAAGCAGCCTGTAAACAGTGAAGGCTGTAGAGAGTTAAACCCACAATTGACTTGTTTATAGAAGTGAGTCTGGCCAAAGCCTATGTGTCAAGGTCAGAGTGACTCACACCTAAATTCCATTCCCAGAGTTAAAACCTTCTTCTTCTTCTTCTTTTTTTTTTTTTTTTTTCTGTTACTGGGGATCGAACTCGGGTCCTTGCACTTGCAGGGCAGGCAGCAGAATCACTGAGAAAACTTTCTTTACTAAAAAGACAAGGTTAGTTATTAACCACAACCTGTATTTTTTCTGTTCTGTTCCTATTTCAAGAATGCTTTGTCTCTTCCTTCACAAGCCTTGCCTGCATCAGCAATGCATCCATAGCAACTCCATGTACTCCCTCTATGTAGCCCCTTTACCTCAATCTAACTATGATGTTACCAATAAATAGCCACAGCTCTGGGTGCTCAGGGCCTTTGTCTGCTCATGCCTCTGACTGCTCAAGCACTGGACATGCTGGCTTCCTGTATCTGTCTCTTTGACTCGGTCTCTGTTTTCACCTTACATTGTAGCACAGGAGACTGGAATCCACTGCAGGGCGGCTCTGGTACATTAACATTCCTTTGCTGTAGCTAGCATGACCAGGACATTTCCCTGTGCCCCTGGCCTCTACCTTGTCATAGAGATGATGTGCATCACTGGCCCAGAGGAGACAGAGAATAACACATGGTCCTTCCTCCCTGGCGTTTCTTCCTGTGCCCCAACCCACTCCCTCCTTCCACCCCACATTTTTCCCTTTAAAAACCGTACTGCCCCTGCTGCTGTGCTCAAACTTCCCTTTGTCTTTCCTGCTGTCCCTCTTGACAGCATGCTATGTTCAAAATAAGTGCTCCTCTTGGTAAATTCTTTTACCACCCACATAACTGGCCCTGTGCAATACCAACTCACATGGCATATTTGGGTTGAATTGTTTCTTTCTCCTTTCCATTCTGTGTTTACTTTACATATTCTATGGGGATGAGTTGTCAGGTGTATGTATGCTTATGATTGTTATATCTTTCTGATGGATGCATTTTCATCATTTTTAAAAAAAATTTTAAATTTTATTTTATTTTTGGTACCGGGGATCAAACTAGGGACTTTGCATTTGTGAGGCAGGTGGCAGCACCACTGAGCTAAAAAATCCCCTGCTCTCTTATCATTTTTAAATGTGTCTCTTTATATCTACTAACACTTTGTGTTTAAAGTCTATTTTATCTAATATTAGTATAGCTACTCCAGATTTCTTTTTGATGATGCTTGCATGTGTATCATTTGCTTTCCTTCATCCTTTTCCTTTTAACCTACTTCATCTTTTATTATAATGTGTCGCTTATGTAGACAAGATATGGTTGTATCTTTATTGTCACCTACGCTTATAAGTGCTGACTTGTGACTGAATTAGTTCAATCCATTCCCATTTAATATTGTTATTAGTGTAACTAAATGTATGTCTGTCATTTTCCTTTTAGTTTTCTATCTCATGTCTTCTTGCTACTTTATCCTTCATTTACTATCCCTTTTTTGCATAAGAAAATATTTTCTAGTATAATATTTTACTTCCTTAATAACTTTTTTACTATGAAACTATATGAAGTTAACTATATGAAGTTTTTTAATGGTTAATCAGGTGCTGACCACGCACATTTTCACTTATCATAATAAACTGCCCATTTGTACTCACTTAAATCCAATGAGATACAGAAATTTTATTCCTATTTAGCTCTACTTTCTCTTTCCTTTTCTATTAGCTTTATATATATATATATATATATATATATGCTGCAAACCCAGCTGTACTAGATATAATTATTATTTTATGTAATTTTATGTTTACCAAGAAAACAAAAAAGAGAATCTAGGCATGATAATGCATGCCTGTAATCCCAGTACTCGAGAGGCTGATCAGAAGGATCACCACAAGTTTGAGGTCAGCCTATACATGGCAAAATCCTGTCTCAAAAAACAAACACAAAAACCAGAAAAGGAAAGTAAGAACATATTTATAGAGTTTGTTACATTAGTCCTTTTATTTATCATTTCTGGTACTCTTTATTTTTCCTGTGGACTATATTTACCATTGTCTTCCTCCAATGCAAATTTGTTTCCTCACACATCTTTTGTACATTTATCATGACATATATTACATTTCTTTATTTTATAGGTTTAACATATAATTACGTAATATTGTTTTATATGATTGCTACTTAAATCAAGAGAAGATTTGAAGCATTAATTTATTGCTGGTTTTTGTAATTACATAAGTACTTCTATTGATGCTATTTGTCTTTTCTAACAGACTTGAATCGCTCTAAAGTCATGTTTTCAACCTATAAAATTTCCTTTAATTTTTCTTATATACTGGGGTTGCTGGCAACAAATTCTCAGACTTTCTTTTTTGTTCTTTTTTCTTTTAACGTGTAAATGCCTTGATTTTTCATTTTCTAAGGGTAGTTTTGCTGGGTATAGAATTCTTGGTTAATTGGTTGTTTTCCTTTCAATACTTTGAATATGTCATCCCAATACTTTGTGATCTCTACAGATTCTGATAAAAAAAATCAGGTGTTAATTTTAAGGATAAGTTGCATGTGATGGTTTCTTGTCTTTAGCCAATTTCTAGATTCTCACTTTATCTTTGCCTTTTGAAAGTTTGATTATAAAGTGTCAGTGTGGACCTCTTGTTTATCTTGTAGTTCACTGAGTTTCTTAGATATGTAATATTTTTCACCAAATTTCACAAGTTTCTTGCCATGCTGCCTATTTCTTTATCTCTTCTCCTTCTTAAATATCTATTATGCATATTTAGTATACTTGATAGAATTCCACATTTTTCTGATGTTTTGTGCTTTTGTTCTTTCTGTTCCTCAGACTGAATAGTGTTTATTTGGCCCACTTTCAAAGTCACTAATTCTTTTCTCTGCTTGCTGAATCCTGCTGCTTAAAATTCTCTGAATTTTCATTTCACCTGTTGAAATTTTCAACTCCAAATTTTTATTTGACCCTGCTATGACTTCTGTCTCAGTATCAATGTTCTTTTTTTGGTGAAATATAGTTATCATTTTCTATTAGTTCTTTATGTATACTTTCCTTTATCTCTTCCAACATTAAATAACTGATTTAATTCTTTCTAGTTAGCCTAAAGTCTAGACTTTCTCAGGACCAGTGTCTATTAACTGCTTTTATTCTTGGGTATAGATATATTTTTACACTTTTCTTTTCATGTCTCATGATGCTTTTTGGCAAAAGCTACATGTTTTTAATATTCTAATATGGCAATTTTATAAATCAAATTTCTTCTCTCCCTGTGTTGCTACCTGTTATTAAAAGTTGTTTCTCTTGGAACTTTTTGGAACAATTCTGTAACTCTGTATTCTTTCACATACATGCCCACTATAATCGGTTTGCCGTTAGCTCAATGATCAGGTACTGATTGAACAGGGATATTATCAATACCTGGAAGCAAAACAACAACAAAAATCCCAGTCTTTTGTTTGTGCGTTGGGGCAATGTCAGCCCTATGTGAGCAGTTCATAAACCTTCCTGGGCATTCATGTCTGGCTGTACAGAGCCTGGAGTTCATGTGAAGGTCAGAGCTGGGGTCTCTCAACTCCTTTCTCAAATGCATCCAGCAATTCTAGATTGTAGAGGCATGTTCCTTCTAGATTGTAAAGATAGGTTATAGCTGTTCAAACCCTTAATTCCCCCTAAAACATCTCATTCTCCAGCCTTTCCTCTCAAGCTTTTAATGAGTCTATTTTTTTTATAGCTGTTATCCATGGCCTCTAGGGAGCAGCAATTTGCACATGTGGCTCTATTTGTAGCAGATATGCTGCACCAAGAAGGTTCAGGCTAAGGTGACAAAGGAACAAGACACATGAGCCAACCCCCGAGGAACCCCAGACAGCAAGACAACCCACCGCAATCCTCTGTAAATGGCTCTACCCTGCTCCTTCTAGCTCTGTGACTTCTCAGAGTATGAACTCCTTCCTTTAGGGACAAGTTGAGGAGCAGGAGAGGAATGGGGACAACAAGAACACCACAGAGCTGCTGCTCTCACTGAGATTCAGGTGGGTTTTCTGACATCACATTCCCCTGATCACTACTGGCTTCTGCTTAGTTCCCGGTGTGCTGAGAAGTCAATGTTGACAGCAGCAGCTGCTTCATTGCCTTTTCTGAGCAATCTATTCTGGAGTTTCCACATTGCCCTTTTCTCTACTGTCCCATAACCAAACTTAGATTGCATTAACTTTTCTCTATTTTCTATTTCTCCTAGTCTATTGATTTCATCTTGTTTCTTTATTTTTCCCTGTCTTCTACTTTTTTATTTGATTTAATTATCTTTTTATATTCTTCAGATGAAAAGTTAGGTCTTTGACTTTTCACTCTTTCTTCTTTTCTAATGCACATATTTAGGAGTAGACATCCCCTTCTCAGCAGCTTTCCAGGTGTCTTGATTTGTTGTATCATTTATTATCTGTTAACTAGCAAGGTTTTAGGGGAACAAAGGCAGAGCCAATAAAATATTTGACTAATCTTAAATAACTCAAGGAAGGAGAAACAAGGAATATAAAACAACTGAGGGAAGTTGAAAATAAATAGGCCGCAGATGTAAAGCAGCTGTATCAGTCATTACACAATTTATAAATGGATTCAATGCTTCAAGTATGTGAAGATTAAGTTTGTTAGACTGGAAAGGGAACCGATGATGCTTATAAAGCCAGGCACTCCACTGCAGACATTACTCAGAGGAAAAGGTTTTAGCTATGCTGATATCATACAAGGGGAGCAGGAAGGAGATGGCCACCAGAAATAATGGCATTTGATAATTCCGGGTGACCCGGCCAATCAGAAAGATTTCACAATCTTAAATATGAATTTACCCACAAAACAACAGAATGCATGAATCAACAATCGCTAAAAGAAGAATAATTCATAACCAACATAGGAGACTTAACCAAGTCCCTCAATGATTAATAAAATGAGATGATTAAAAAAAAACAAGAAAAATATATATCTGGATCGAACAACTGATAAAAGACCTGAGTTACATACTGAAAGCTTTGTATCCCACAACAAAAAAATGAATGTGTTTTTCCAGTGTAAGGGATCATTTTCCGAGCTTGACAATGTGCTGGCCTCTAACCAGACCTGCACGAGTCTCACTGGATTAAAACTATTCAGAGCAGACCCTCTGAAGACAGTGGAGTAAGCTGGGAATGAGTAAATTGAACTGAGAAATTGAACAGTTTACCTTTTAATGATCCATAGATCGAGGTAAGTCAGTCTTGAAACCACAACCCCTTTCAAACTGAGTGACGAAATATGCACCTGGCACCCACCTCAGGCACCCAGCAGCCCAGGCTTGCCCTGCCCCGGAAGATGGTCTCAGAGGGCTGTGCCGGCACTGATGCCCAAGGAGACCCCAGGTGGCCCAAGCCCATCCTTGGCCACCTGATTGCTCTTCAACTGTCCCTTCAACTGTCCTCCCTTTAGCAGTGTGTGTGTATGCTCAGTAAGACTCATCTCCCACTACAACCCCTTTCATTCCTCTTGCTAAGTAGCTCTTTGCAAATGGGAATTGCTCTTTTATTCTAGGCAGAGAAGGGGTTTGAACCTTTAGAACTGACTCGTCTGATTATTCACCTTTCACTGGCCTTTTGAAGCACCACCTCAGAGATCCTCAGACACCCTCGGCTTCCAAAGGGCGGGCCTCTTGGAAATGCAAGTTCAATTTCAATGCCTAGATCCGCAGACCTGCTCGATGTGCCCTCAAGCGGCACACTTGGCATGAAAGCCTGTTTAATTGCCAGTAAACAGTGGAATCATCTTTTGAAACAATGTAGCAAACAGAATTAATTGAAATAATCTCGGCGTGTTTCATGTGGTAATAGCCACTTATGTAAGATTAACACCCCAGGGCTGGGGATTTAGCTCAATGGTTCCGCCACCTGCCTTGAAAGCGCAAGGACCCGAGTTCGATCCCCAGTACCAAAAAAAAAAAAAAAGAGAGAGAGATTAACACCCCAGAAGGGAAGGACAGGAGGCCAAGGAAGGAGTGAAGCAGGTGGCTTCATGGTAAACCCTGCTGTCATTTCCTCGCTGGCCATTTTCTGTTTTCCTGTGTAACATTTTTCAGCTGAATGAAATAATGATTTCTTACCTTCGAAATTATCGGTGGAACTGAATAATTAGCAGAGCACATATTATCTTGGTGCTTTTAATTGAACGCAGGAAATAGGAATTTGAAGGCTGAAGTGTCACAAAACGCTCATGGGGAAAGGGTTTGTCACAGGATCCAGGAACCCTACGCATTCCTTCATTCCTGCATCTTTCGTTCAGCTGGGCATCACACATTCTGCACCTCCTGAATGGGCACGACACCTGGAGTGAAGGCTTTTCTGACTCTGCTCCAAAGTTGTTGGAGGCTGGAATAGGTGTCTCCAGTGAGATTCAGATGAAGGAGACCTGATAACTGAGGCCCTGCTTTGTGCCCAGTGCTCTCTTAGCGTCTCTCTTTTGTGCCCCTCACCACTCTGAGGCTGGTGGTGCTGCCTTCACCCAGTGGTGAGCTTGGCAGTGTGGCCATCCACCCTGGCATCCAGCCCTCAGGCTCTGTTCCTGGCTTCACGGCTCTGCAGGGACCAAATTCCACCGGGCTCAGGCTTAGGAGATCAGAACAAGAGGGTGCTTTGGTTGTGCCAGGATTTGTTCTAATCAGCTAAGGGATGCGGAGAGACCTGGAGATGTCAAAGAAGAGGGGGAGCCCCGCATGCAGGCCAACTGGGAAGTGAAGCCCTGGTGAGCAGGTGGGAGGAGTGAGAGGAGAGTCTCCTGGGGTCATCGGCGCTGTGGTTTCCATGGGAGGAGCAGGCGGGCAGGGAAGGCGAGTGTGAGCAGCAAGCTCAGGGCGGGCAGCTGAAGGAACTTCTGCAGGCTCTGAGCTAAGAGTGAGCACTTGGTGTCTGGGACCCAGAAGTGGCTGGCTCTGGAGAAATACCGACCTGGCGTGTAAAGTTTGCATGATGGAGGAGGCTGGGGACTTGGGGTTGGGAGTGGGTGGTTTGTGCATGGAAGGAGCTTGCACTGGAGAGTTGTTCACTGTCTCAAGGAAATAGCCCTGGAGAGGCGGCCTTTGAAGGATTAACAAGGGCCTAAGGGTGTCAGAGCAACATAAAGCACTGGAAATAAATGACTCGGGCAATGCAGAGTAATCTATAACTTCTGTTTGGATCCTAAAGAAACCAAGACTGTATGCAAGGAAGTTTGTAAGAAGCAAGCACAGGTCTGCACTGCAGTTAGAGAACCACCTTGCTTTGTTTTGGTGTCAGCCATATGTGGCCCAGCACACAGGGGGCATCCTCTGTCCACATCTGCAAGGGAGCCCACTATGCACTTTGCAGGATGGATTGGTGACTGTCCCGGGTTGAGCTCCCCAAACCCTAAGACAAGGACTCAAGTGCAGGCAGTTTATGTGGGAAGTGGTCCCAGAAGTGACAGAGGAGGGATGTGAAGGGGAAGAGAGAAAGTCCAGGGCAGACACACGGAAGACAGGGCCATTCCTGTGGGCAAATGAGGTTCCATCCACAGGGAGCCCCACAGGAGCTGTGTGCGGCTGGCCCTGGGACTGCCCCCCATCCCAGGAGGGGGGCGGCCTCCCTCCCATCACCAGTTCCTGCCCATCTCCCTTGGAGGCTTGTCCCCAAAGGGCAGGAGAGTGTTCATGTGTCCATTCCTCCCAGCCACACCTGCAAGTAGGCAGGGGAGCTCCCAGCAGGCAAAGAAAGCTCTGGGCATTGGAGGGGAGATTGCTCTGCAGGGGGACCTGGGTGGAGGCATCTGGGGCTGGGGTCCACCAGGTCTGCTGCAGTTTCCAGGGCAGTGGCAGAGAGGCTATTTCTGGAGGGCATGGGCATCTTGGCTTCATCCATCCAGGACTCCGAGTTTACGGAAGTAATAATTGGGAGCTGCTTTTCCTGCCTGCCCTCAGGGTTAAGGCTTGGTGCTCCAGGCACTTGACCAGTTTCTATTCCTATGAGCCCTGTAAATGGTGTAATTCACCATGTCCTCTGCCTGTCTCCCCTGAAAGAAAAAAGCTTAGAACCAAAGTTTGTGTCTTAGCTCTAAGTGCAGAGAGACTTTGGAAGTGGCTGTTTTATATTCATTTCTAGATCCTTTTATAATCTTTCTCTCATTGTTCTTTCACTTTGTACTCTGAATTTAAATGTCTGACTTGTTGCTATACATGATATATCTTTACCAATCTTTATAAAATGTCTCCAATCTTTGTTCAAACACAATCCTTGGGTTAGTGAGGAATGCTGGTTGCAGGTGTCAGATGCCTGGCTCGGGGCAGGTTAAGCAGGGACAAGTGGGGATGTTTTGGTTTATATAACGGGGATGATCAGGAAACATCTGGCTCCATGCAGAGCTGGATGCAGGAACTCCAGTAATATTGTTAATATCCTCTCCCCTCTCTCCTTGCATGTTCTGTAAATTCTTCCTTTCCACGCATTTTTTCCCAGCCTCTTGTTCTCGCTTTCTCTTCCGGTGGGATCACTCCGTTCAGTGGCCCACGGCGAGCACAGGTGGCTCACGAACCCAGACCACAGCAGAGACAGGGAACGGAGCCCAGCCCTCAGGTGCCCCTGGGTTCTGTGGAGATGAACTTTGCTCTCCTGTGATGAATCTTTAGTCTTGGAGACCCTCAAAGCCCTTGTTGAAACACAAAATAGGGGAGGGCAAACAGCTGCGTAGACCCAAACAAGCGGCCCGGTCCCTGTCACAGGAGGGAGCTGGCAGACAGCTAGAGGGGGCAGCCAGAGGGTGAAGGAGAGAAGGGTAGGCCATGTGCCCGGTACTTATGCTGTGCCAGTTTGTGCTGGGTATCTTATGTCCTTATTCTTCATAGACCTTACGTGCTACATAAGGTCAACCACTACCCATGTCTTAGGGTTTCCATCTAGCAGTCCCCCAAAGCCTCAGGTGCTCATGGATGGGCTTTGGGGAGGTGACTGAATCATGAGGCATGATACTCATGAGTGGGTACCTGGTCCACTGACAAGTTCACAGCGAAATGTGATGTTGTGAGATGAAGACTGGTGGAAGGAGGTGGCCACTGGGGGCGGGATCCGAAAGGGTCTAACTCCCTCCTCCTCCCTTGAGTCCTCTCTCGGCTCTCTGCTGCCCTGCCATAAGCAGGCTTCCTCCAGCAGGTCCCTCTGCCTCGCTGCCCTGCCGTGGAGCCAGTGGACTATGGGCTGAAACATGAGCCAAAAGAAACCTCTCCTCAGACTTATGGGTGTGGGGTGTTGTATCTCAGCAATGAGACATTAAGACTCTATATCTTAAAATGGGAGCTGTGAAGCATATCTGGGAAATGGTAGGATTCAGAGGTCTGCAGGTCGGCTACGGAGCCAGGGCTCCGCCACCCAGGTGTTGCTGGATGGGCTGCAGGACCAGGTGGTGCCATGTAATGCTCCAGGGCAGGTGGGCTGGGGTGCAGAGCCGGGCGGAGACAGGCACGTGTGTGGGGAGCAGAGAGGGGGTTTCGGTCTCACTCGGGAGGGAGGGACTTTGGAGGTGTCATAGCCATGGGCACACAGAGCTGTTTGGGGCAAAAGCCTAGGACGGAGAGGACCCCAACCTAAGGACCTCCGGTGCCTTCTTTATGGACCATTAGAGGAGAGACAAGGAGGAAGTTTCCAGGCAGGGAAGGGAGCTCAGGGGTGTCTGGGAGCAAGGTGGGGCCAGAGGTCAGACCCCGCCTTGGCAGGGTGAGCTGAAAAGGCCCCTTGGGCCGAAGGCTGTGTCACTGAGGGAGGAAGGTGACTCAGCCCGAGGGAGGAGCAGGACGGATGGCATGAATAACAGACTGAGTGCTGAAGAACTCCCTCTTCAAATGGCCCAGAGAAACAAAACCGGCCAGTGCCAGGGAAGACGTGTGGGTTGGAAGCGGAGGAGTCCACATGTCAGAGATGTGTGCATTCAGGCTGAACAGGAAATTCTCCCTCAACTCATGTTGTCCTTTCCCAAACCACACGTTTTCTACCTCTGCCCTCCGAGAAGTCCCAGCAGCCACAGGTCCCAGCAGCAGTCAGCACCCGGCTCCAGATCGTGGCCACGGAGTACTGATTCCCCACAGAGAGACACCGGGCCACTCACAGCAAGGGGTGTTCTGGGTCCAGAGCAGGAACCTTCCTCGTGAACCTGGAACAGCCTGTGGGTGGGACAAGGACGCCCTCCAAGACCCTGGACCCTTCAGAAGGACATTGGGTCTTTTGGGCCAAGGATAGGACACACTGGGACATTGGTGAGATTACCCACGCACGATGAATGGCTGTGCGGAGAGGAAGAGAGCAGAGGGACAGGAGAGGGCAGAAGAGGAGCCCAGGGGTGGAGCGAGTGGAGGGAGGCAGGCGGCAGGCTCCCTGAGGCCACACTGAGTGGAGGGGTGGAGGGGAACATGGAGAGGGGAAGGGGTGGAGGCATCCACCCCAAAGGGGCTGGAGAGGTGGCACTTGGCAGAGTGGGGAATCACAGAGCATGACAGCAGGGCAGAGGAAGCCGAGAGATGGTGGAGAACATAAGGAAGATGTCTTATTCTTCTCCAGCGACCACAATATCAGAGATCAAGTGGGTTACCCAAGAGACTGTTCTCTCATGATTCTGGAGGCCAGAAGCCCAAGACCCCAGCGTCCTCATGGTTGGTTTCTGTTCCAGGGTTGCAGGACAGCCACCTCCTACTGTGACCTCACATGGTCTTTCTTGTGTGTACACAGAGAGACGGAGCTCTCTGATATCTCTTCTTCCTCTAAGTCTCATTACATTAGGGTCCCCTCCTTCTGACCTAACTCAATTTTAGTTATCTCCCTAAAGGTTCTTTCTCCAAATACAGACATGCTGGAGGATGCAGTTCAGTCCTCACAGAAAGCAAAGGACCCAGTGTCTGGTGTGATGGCTGGACCCCCAATGAACTAGGAAGTTGGTCAACAGGCAAAGTCTTGGGTCAATAAGAGTGAGTGATCTGGACTTTGGAGGTGATCAGGAAGTTAGCAGAATGACTGGGACTCGACTCAGGCCCAGACATTTTTTTTTTTTGGTACCGGGGATCAAACTCGGGTCCTTGCGCTTGCACAGCAGGCAGTGAAACCACTGAGCTAAATCCCCAGCCCAGGCCCAGACATTTTTATAGGAAGATGGAGGTGCCTGGCATCTGCAGTGGGGTTAAGGAAACCACCAAGCTCCTGATCCTAAGGTCCTCCATATGCATGTGAAAAATCTGCCTTGTGATTTGTCAACTTGACAGAATAAAAAAATGTCCAAGAGGGGCCGGGGATTTAGCTCAGTGGTTCCGCCACCTGCCTTGCAAGCGGGAGGATCCGAGTTGGATCCCCAGTACCAAAAAAAATGTCCAAGGGATTAGTAAAGGACACCTCTGAGTGTGTCTGCATGGTCATGGAGGCATGGCCTTTATTCTATATCTGATCCATGACCCCTTCCTCTCTGGCGCTGTTCCCCAGCTCTGCTTCCTGGTCTTTATGAATTAAGTAGCTTTGCTCCACCATGATGTTCCTGCGTTGGAGCCAGTTGACCATGGACTGAACCTCATGAAACCATGAGCCACATTCAACCTCTCCTCCTTTAAATTGTGGGGGTCAGGTGTTGTGTCCCAGCAATGGGAAAGTGATTAATGCACACTACACCTGAGATGCAGAACTTCAGCATCCTGACTCTGCTAGAGCACATGATCACATGGTGTAGGATAGGGGGATGGAAATAACTACTTCACCTCTTCTTGCTAACACAGTCTGGAGTCACAACCTTAGAAAAACTTGTGGACTTTGGTGGGGTGAGTTAAGGAGAGACATGGACATGCAGAACCTCTTTTGCCTCATGCACATTACCCATCTTTCATCCTTCTTAATTGTTATTCTCTCCTGAGCACTGGTGATATTTACAAGTCCAGGCCATGTTTTCTGTAGCAATTATTCGAATTTAGTTAAATGGTTCCACTGTTTACAGATGCTGGTCCAAGCAGAGAGGTATCGGGAGGCATCTCTCAATTACGCCGGGCTGGAAAAGCTGCTGGGCATTGAGATGGACGATTTGGCCTCCCAGCTTATTCCCTTCCGGATGTGGGGACTTTCTTTAAACAGACAGAAGGTACACAAGCAATTTCTTTCCCCGTGAAGTATTTTCAAGCATTAATTATTTTCATTATTAGCTTCACTCCATTGCAGTCACTCATCGCGCTAATTTCTTTGAAGTATGAAGATGAAATTTCAAATTGAGCATTCAGGTCCTTCTAATTGCACTTGAAACAGGAATTAGCTGTGGGGGTCTATGTTTGAGAGCACGGGGGTCTTCTGCCACGCAAGATAAATCAATGCCCAGGCAGCTCCGAGCTTTCCTATCAAAGCCCTGCGCCAGCGAGGAGGAAGGAGGAACATGGCAAATCAACACAATTAACCCTGAAATTGCTGGCTTCCAAAATAAAGTCATTCTTGTGAGTCAACATTGTTTTGATTTTCAGATGAGATTTGTTTTTCAAATCCGTGTTTTTCCCAAACTGATTATTTTTGGTATTTTGTACACACTTGTGAATTTCCCGCAGAATGTTAATATCCCTGACCTATTTCGCTGTACTGTGGAGCAGCCCCTTAGTGCCTGGACCATGGTAGATGGTGACTGGAACCATCCCACCTGGGTTTAAGGCACCCACAGTCTCCTAGATTCACAGTGACGCTGCCAGAATTGAATAAGCCGAACGTATGTGTGAGGTCCAGGCATTGTGGTCCTCAGGGCATGTGTGAGGACAGTGACCACACATGGCCAGCTGTTAGAGCCCCAGGAAGACAGGGGGGAGACAAGGTCTTAGCAACAGGCAAAGGGAAGGGCTGGCGTCGAGCCACAGCTGAGGGCCTCAGGCACCTTCACAGTGGAGCGACCCTTGCAGATGGTCCTTTAAGGGTGCATAGGAGTTGGCCGTGAGTCAGGGAGGCCATCGCTGGCTGGCCTGGGTTGTGCCAGATCCCTGCAGGATTGAGAGTGAGTTTCAAGGTGCTGTGGGATCCCCCCTGCCACCACTGCATCCTTGAAGGCTTTGGTCCCTCTCATGAATGGCTTTTCCACCTTCCCTGGTGGGTGGGCTGCAGCTGATGTATGAGTCCCCTCCTCACTGTCCAGGGCCTTGAGTTCTGTGGATGCACAAGGCTGGTCCACTGAAAGCCCTAATTTAGTAATCAGGAAATGCTGAGTGCATTTGCTATTTGGAGGGAGCGGGTACTTAGTTCATTGTGTTCATGACAATGCATGTTGGGGAAAGTGAAAGATGCTGTCTTAGTTACTCCCTCATAGCTGGCATGAAATTCTGGGCACCTGAAACTTAAAGGGGAGAGGATTGTTTTGGCTCACATTTCAGTCCTGGGCTGGCTGGCTCCAAAGAAAGAACATGGCAGAGAGGCACAGAGCAGGACAGCTATTCGTGCGTGGCATGGCAGACAGGAAGCAGAGAGAGGGGAAGAACTGGGAAGAGCTAGACCCTTCCAGGCCACGCCCCAGTGGCCCACCTCCTCCTATCAGATTTTACCTCCCAACATCACGTGGACCAATCAACAGGTGAGCATCACGCCCCGAGATCCAATCACCTCCCAAAAGCCCCACCCGTGAGCACATGAGGCTCTGGGCAATAGCTCGACAGGACCCGTAACAGAATGGACAAACTGATGCCTTTGCTACAGAAACAGCCAGGATCTCAGAGTCAGGCCCCTGCCTTGTCCCTTGTGACAGAGTGACAGTCCAGCCCACAGCCTGTGTCCTGTCTGCATCGTGGCCAGCAAACCACAGTCAGTGGCCGCCTGGGTGCCACCTGCCTCTCCTGGCTCCTCCTGCCACTGTGCAGGGAGAATTTGTGCTAAATGAAGAGTATGTTTGTCTCGGTCCCTGGCTCCTGGGAATTTCCTGAGTGATGAGAGGATCTTTTAGTATTCCTAACAAGCCGCTCTCGGTCTGCCTGAGTTTCGGCTGAGGAGCTGACTCTCGGTGGGTCCCTAGGACGGGCGTCTGCAGAGAAAGCGATCCGGTGCTTACAGGGTTAGAACTTCCCTCCCTCCAAACCCTGGCCCCCAGGACATTGCAGGGACTGGAAGCTGAGTGCAACGGCCATGGCCAATGGTCTAATCGATCATGACCTAATCGATCATGATCTAATCGATCAATACCCATAAGCACCAGCGCGGCTTCTGGATGGGAAGCATACAGGGCCATGGAGGATGGCACACGGGCCCACAGTGCCCACCACCGTGTCCCGTGTGTTGTGTTTATCTGGCTGCTCCTGGGCCGTGTCCTTCGCAGTCACCCAGTCACTGCAGAGCGCTATTTCCCGAGCAGTGGGACTAGGCCTGGGAAATCATGACACCCAGGATGAGGACAGGGTGTGAAGGCCTTGGCCAGGCACTCCCTGGGCAGCCGTGCACGCGTCCTAGGGACGCAGCACTGTGACTGGTGATGGGGTGGGGTGTCCGTGGGGGATGGCGCCCCGCGGTGTCAGGGTGGAATCACACTCAGGACCCTCTGTCAGCGTACGGAAACACACACCTCAGCCTGGCACAGTAGTGGCAGAGAGAAGGGAGCAGCTTAGGAAGGTGCGGAGCCCACAGCCCCAGTCCTGGCGCTCACCAGTGGGGTCTTGACCTACCAGGTCCAGGCAAAGGCTTTGACACGGTCACTCCTTTATATTTCACTTAGCTTCTTAATTCTTTGGATGGAGAGATGCCTGCAGCCTGCAATGAATCCTTTGAAATTTTGGAGATTAAAAAAAACTACCCAAGTAGTGCCATCATCAAATAGCCGACAGACCTGTCATAATATCAACTCCTAAGTGAAAAGCAGAGAAATGAGAGGAGTGAGCAGCCTTTACGATCTCAGAGAAGTATTGCTAAGAATATGGTTTCTCCGAGCACTGGGGCCGGGCTGGAATGGAGACAGATAATATCGTGGAGCAGAGAGACATGTTCGGGAACGACTGAATTACCCAGCGCCTTTGATTGCTCCTGCTCTGCTGCTTCTGAAATGTGCATTTGCAATGCTATTAAAGAGCCTCTGAGAAGAGTTTCTGATTGTTGCTAACATATTTCTTTCTCTCTGTTCACTAAGGAGAGATTTCTATTTCCTTTGTGGGTCAGTTCACAAACCTCAAAAACTAATAAGCTCAGAGCAAAACTCCAGTGAGGAAATGTTTACTTTCTGTTCCTAGACCATCTGAGCTGGTTTTATTAATGCAGCCCTCATAATTTCTACATCTGCAAAAGCTTTGTACATTAATGTGCTGAAGAGATCAGGCCCACCACACGGCTTGTCATGCTCCATAAAAATTTAATGGAAAATAAAATGCACTGTTCAGAAGATCAATACTGTTATTCTCTTTCAGCAAACTGTGAATTATTGTTTTCATAAAATAATAATAATGCCAGCATATTGGTATTGAATGGGGACTGGGTCTGTTGTCAAAAATGCAGTCATATTTAATCTTTTAATGCCTTCCTGCATAAACACCCATGCCGGAACCTGGGCATCTGTCACTCTGTAAAGACAACACAAACCAGTGATGGTCTGGATGCCAGCTCCTTTGTTATTTTAGCAGAACCATTGTTCTGGATGCCTGTGACTTAGTTCTGAATGAGTGGAAGCTGAAGATCCATGCTGGTCATTTCAGCACTTGGTGAGGCCCAGGAGAGGCATTTGTTTAGAGGCCTCGGGGGCCTGGCACAGGTTGGCTGCCGAGCTCAACGTCCCTTCCAACCCTGACACCACAACTCTGTGTTCCTGCCCCAGGCACGTTTGGTCTATGGAAAGTCTGTGACAGCCACTGGGCTGGAATCCAGCCATGCTGCGTGGTAGACAGGTCCCTCGCTGAGCCCCAGACCTTTGCATGGGAAGGCTCTCATTCCTGATTCTTTTTCTATGTTGGCCAAGTTTTCTCTTCAGCTCACTTGGGTGGATTGATATTCCAGGTCATAGTGCACAAGCCCTCTAGACATCGTAGCTGTTTTCTTGTGTCTTTGTGCTGATGGAGACTCAAATCTCAGCACACAGGAAGGATGGCACTGCCAGTGGCCTCTGCTGCCCCCTGCCCAACTCTAATCCAGCTGCTGACAGGAACTTGGATCCTGGAGGGGGCAGCCATGGTGTCCACCAAGGGGTGGGGTCTTGATTGCAAAACCAGTGTGGGATACAGTTCTTGCTGGGTGGTGGGAGCCTGGTGCAGGGAGACCACAACGAGAATCAGAGCTGCATGGAGTCCCTGAGGAAGGGAAATCCCATCCTGGGCTTACCCAGAAAACCTACTGGATCCCTAGGTCCCTAAAGGCTGGGATGCAGGGGAAACAGAGGGCCCCCAGGGTTGCTGCCCCAGAAATTCCAATATGGTGTCCAAGGAGGTGAAGGAAAAAAGCTTCATTCTGTACCTGGTTCTCAGACAGGAAATGGACATCTGTCCCCTGCTGCCCATTTGGATGAAGACTGTTGAGCTCCACCATTTGAGGTACCTGGGGCCCACAGATCAGTAGAGTTGTCACAGGAAGTAATAGTGCCCACACCTGGCAAGAGAAGCAGATAGAATACTCCATGTTGGCAGGTCCTTGGAGCCGGGATGCTGGAGAACACAGGGAACAAAGCCATGAAGGATAGCAACATCCTAAGCAGACCTGCTGGAAAGTCACAGATTAACAAAGCATGATCTTTGTTTTTCAGTTGGAAGATTGAGTAGATGAACAAGAGGAGGGAGTAAATCAGCTAGTATCTGTGAGTAGCCTAAATCAGGCCAAATTTGGTGTACAGGCCAAATCTGGCCCTCTGCCTGATTTTATAAATAAAGTTTTATTGGAATATAGCCCTGCTATCCATGTGTGTATTGTCCGTGTCCCCTTGTGTATTATAACAGCAGAGCTGAACACTGGGGTGGACCCCAAGGCCCAGCAGGCCTACACCAATTACTCTCTGGCCCTCTGCAGAAAGACATTTCCCCAAATCTAAGCAAAGGGGAAGAGGTGGTTCTAGTAAGGAGAGAAATGGGGATTTGGACGATGCATCCAAAACCCTAATGTAAGAATTTTAGGAGTTCCAGGAAAAGATCAGAGACCAGACAGAGAAATGAAAATTGAATAAATTGCAGAGATCAGTTTTCCCATGTGTTACGGCAGCTCCACGAAGACAGTCTTTGGTTCACAGCTGTGTCTCGGGCACCAGGACAGACACTAACACAAAAGACATGTGTCTGGGGATTTGGGTGCAGATTCCTTCTGTCCCCAGATACATATCCAATCTTGTTCACTCTCTTCCTCCTCAGGAGGCTGAGCTGAGGAACAGGATGTATGGGCTTGTTTCCTGTAGGGTTCTCCCAAGCATTACATTTAAAGAATGTACCACAATAAAGTAAGACTATATTGGGAAATACACAATAATGAAAATATGAAATATCAAAACCTATGAGATCTAGGTAGAGTGGGACCTAAAAGGAAAGGTTTAGCCTTGAATTCATAAATAATAAATGTTGAAAACTAATGAAAAAACATCCACAGAAGCTAGAAAATAAAAAATAAAATAACAAAAATAAAGATATATGTGCATGTGTAGACATTGTACCCAGGAATAAAACCAACAATGACAAAAATTAGTTACTGGGAAAAAACTTATAAAGTAAATAAATCCCTACAAAAACTAAGATGAAGAGGGAAAGCACAAATTATCAATATCAGATTGGGGGAAAAGATAGGATATAACTATGACTTTACAGATAGTAAAAGCACAAGAAGAAACCATTTTGGGCAATTTTGTGTCTATAATTTGGAAAGATACACATTAAATGGGGGAATTCCTTTCAAATATACTTTCCTAAATCTGATTCAAGAGGAGAAAAGAAAAATCTTACTGGACTGGTGCTACCTTTTGAATGTTTGTCCCCTAAAACTCATATGTTAGGAATCAAACCGCCAGCGAGACAGGGTTAGGAGGTGGGGCCTGTGGGGTAGGAGGTGGACTGAAGTGTACACGGGAATAGTGAATGTTTAAATCAAAAGATATTGCAATGAAAACACATTGCCATTAATCTCCCGCAACATCCTTCTTGCTTCTCATACCCTTTGCCATTGTTCTTGCCACTTTCTGAAGCACCTCTGGAAGTGCTCTTTCATGGACGTCTTTATTAGCGATAATCGAAAGCTATGGTGGTCATCACTGAGGAGTACTACCCAGTGGAAAGACAAGCCTGTAGAGACATCGCTGTGTGTCCCTGGCCACCTTATTCACTGGATTTGGTACTGTGCAATCTCTGGCTCTTCCCCAAATCAAAATGGACATAAAAGGTAGACATTTTGAGTCATGTAGGCCATTGAGGCAGCCTTGACAGCGAAGCTAAAGACACTCAGGAAGTCACCTCCCCAGTCCCTTGTAACTGGAATTGCAAGGTCAGCTTAGAATTTGGGGACTGGGTGATGAATCTTGGCTGTCAGTCTGACTGGGTTAAGTGACTTCTGGATAGGTGACTGGACTGGACTGTGAGGACACCAACTTCATCAATGAGTTAACCTACTGATAAGTTCATAGCTAAATAGGCTGTTAGGAGGTGGGGCTTGGCTGGAGGAAGTGAACCACGGAGGCGTGACCTTGGGGACGGTATCTGGTCTCTGCATCTTCCTTTGCACTCTCCCCTTGTGCTCTGATTCTGGCTGCCATGAACTGAGCAGATTTGCTCACCACACCCTTCTGCCTGATGTTCTTGCCTTGGATACAGCCGACTATGGACTAAACCATTTGGAACCGTGAGCCAAATTAAATTTCTCCTCCTTTAAATTGTCATTCTTAGGTATTGTTTTTTATAGGAACAGAAAGCTGACTAACCCAGGGTTGGAGTCAAGGAAAAGAACAAAAGGAAAATGGCACAAGCTGTCGTAGCCCTGTCCGCCATTGGAACACAGCCATGCTATCCATTTCCAATGGCACAAGCTGCTATACCCCAGTGTCCAGATGCCCATGAGAACCTGCAGAGGGTCGTCGGGGCTTTCATGGTAAGGATCCACTCTGATGCCACACAATCCAGGGGAAGGAGAAGCCAATGATGACTGGATCCCATTGCAAAAATAAACAGGAAAAAGTAACAAGGGACTAGCAGTAAAAAAAATCACCACATAGAGCAAGATAGCAAGAAGGATGAAAACCAAGTGTGGTAGTTTTTCTGCTAAATGTGTAAAGATAAAACCAGAAGAAAAAAGCTCAGTCTTATCTTCCTCACCAACATAAGCTATGTAAATAAGAAACAATATTATAAAATGATATTATTAAAATACAAGTATAAATATGTCAACAGATATCGTTTAATAATTGTTTGTTGTGTTTTATTTTTAAATCATTTAAATGAGACTTGCGCTGGCAATGCAAGGCTGAGTGGATGTTAAATCCACTAACATATAATGGTTTTTATTGAAAAATAAGGGAGAAAAACACTTATGATCACACTAATGATTCTGGGAAGGCAGTTAATAACATTTCAATACCACTGGTAACAAACACTAAGTAAAATCACTAAATGAATACTATTTAACTAGGATAAAAGTTATTTCCCGAAAGGCAAAAATATTTAGCCTAATTGACAAAACTCTGCAGCTGCTCAAACAACCAGAAACAGAAAGAGTCCTGCCCTAGCAATTGTTATTGGACAATGTTGTGGGTTGTAGACATGCACAGAAATAAGAAAATGACATAATCAGTGCAAACATTGGAAGGAAGGGATAAGGCTGTCTCTGTTTTGTTTTGCTTGGGGAGTGTTTGCTGATATGAATGTGCACGCAGATAATCTGAGAGAGTCAAGTAAACAGACTACTGGAACCAAGACCAAAATTTGATAGGGTGGGTGGCTGTTAGGGTTCAGATCTAAAGTGGCCCCCAGCAGCCTCCTATGTTTGGAAGGTAATTGGGCCATGGGGGCGCTGTACTCATCAGCGGGTTCGCTCCCTGATGAGCTCCGTAGCTGAATGTGCTGTGAGGAGGTAGGGCCTGATTGGAGGGGATCTCTGGGAGCGTGACCTGGAAGGGCGTGTGCTTGTTCTGGCTCCTTCCTTTTCCCTCTGCTTCCTGTCTGCTCTGGAGTGAGCAGCTTTCCTCCATCATGCCCTTCCACCATGCTGTTTCTGCTGTGCCAACCATGGACTGAACCCACTGGAACTACATGGAAGAGGAAGGGGAGAGACAGACAGACTGTGTTCTGTGCTGGTTGGCTGTTTGGCTGGTTGGTAGACTGGTGTAAGGAGCTATTTTGGAAATGAGAAAAAATATGTTAAAGTTCATGTGGACAAATTGCTGCTAGGAAGCGCCAAGAATAGTATGGAAAAGAAAAAGAGCAAGAGCATTCTCAGCTTTCAAGGCATTGAAGCATAGTGTGAGATTCTCCTGCAAAGATGGTGCTAGGGGCACCAGGCAGAAAATCCTCACACATGTCTCCACACAGGAACATTTCACTTCCCTGGGAATGGAGCAGATGGGCTGCCCAACTCTGTGAGGGCAACTGGCCATCTTTCTGGAAGAAAATAAAGCTGAGCTGCTGTCCCATAGCATATAAGGTAAGCTTCCAAATGTATTCAAGGCAGCTGCAAAAATACAAAACACCTCTGAGGAAGAATTTCTTACATAAGCCCAGAAATTACAGACCTACAGGATAAAAATATACATTTGATGCAATCAAAAGAAACATTTCTGATGACAAAGAATCAAAAATAAAAACACAGAGCGATTTCCAAAGTATTTGCCGCTCACATGGTAGGCAAAGGTTAACAACTGAACTGTAAATGACTGTAGCACCTGACAAGTAAAAGAAAGCTGGCAGATGGAAAGTGAGCCAACTTTATCGGGAGGCAATGAGAAATCCAAATGATTAACAAATGGGGAAGAACACTCTCACTCATTAGCAGTCAGAGAAATGCAGTTTGAACTTAAAATGAGTCGTCTCTGTACAACAATCAGACCATAAAAATTAAGGAGAACTTTAACACCTACCACTGCCAAGATGCTCCATGGAGCAGAGTCGTAAGTTTCTGGTGGGGACGTACAATTTTACAGCCATTTGGAAAGCATTTGACAACACTACTTAAAAGTAAAAATATGTATTCCATCCGTTCTCATAAAAATCCCAGTGTCAGTACCTGCAGCTTTATTGTAGCTAGTGATAGTCTCTGCAGCTGTGCTCAAAGGTGCCAAAAACCTAACGCCTCCCAAGAAAGGACACAGGGAACGATAAAGGGCACAAGCATATAAAATGAGGCAGGAGATGCTATGCAAACAGTAAGAGTTACATAGGGAACTCATTTTAGAGAACAATGATAGAAATTTTGGTGTGCGTGTGAATGTGGTCGCCATGAAAGAGACGGAAGTCAGATAGCCACCTGCGGGTGGAACCTGGTGTTGCCAGGTGATTGTGACAGGAAGTGGGTGGGATGTGGAACCAGGGAGGCCAGTATGTGTCAGGGTTTGCATCTGAGATCTGCCCCGAAGAGAGTGTGCTCAAGGCTTAGTCCCCCAGGCAGCTGTGGTCACAGGGGACCTTTGGGGGTGACCAGATCTCCAGGGCTCAAACTCATCCATGGATCCGTCCATTCCTGGGTGTATAGCTTAATGGGACACTTTTGGAGGCGGGGCCTCGGGGGGAAGCAGGTCCCTGGGGTGGGCCCTTGGAGGGGGTGCTGTGTCTTCACCCCCTTTCTTTCTCTCCTTCCTGGTGCCCATGAGGTGAGCAGCTCTGTTCCCCACTGGCTCTCCACCATGATGTTCTGTCCCTGTCCAGGCTCAGGAAAAATAGAGCCAGTGACTGTACATTCGAAACTCTGAAACCGGGAGCCAAAACAAACCTTTCCTCCTCTTCAGTTGTCTGTCTCAGGTACTTTGTCTCAGCCACAGAACGCTGACCATTAGCAGAGTGAGACAGGGAGGCCATTAAAAATCTGCAGCGCTGCAACGTGGCTCCATCACTCAGCGTGTCGGAGCGTACGTGTGTGTCAGTGTGATTGTGGTTGTCATGGACTTAAACATGCCTAGAGGACAGATGTCACAGTGTTCACAGACCCTGTCTGCCTGAGCGAAGGTTCCCACTTCCGCTCTGGGTGAGGAGCACAGGTTGCACCAGAGGAGGACATGGGGGTCAGACCGTGGGCGGCTCTGTGGGCACCCGTCCTGGGCCCCGGCTCTCCATCGTGTGATCACTGCTGCCTCCTGGACCCACGTGAGGGGTGTGCAGGTTCAGTCCGGGTAAACAAGTCGGGACAGACCAGCACAGAGCGGGTACTGGGCACCGTGACTAAACTTACTTATAAGACAGGGAAAGACTACTAATTTTTGTTAACTTACCTTTTATCTGTCCATCTAATAAAATTCCTTAATAATAGCAATAATAATAATGTTTTTTTCTGGCATCTCAAAGTTTTCTAGGTATACAATCTCACCATGAAGAAAGCAAATTTTATTCCCTCATTATCCTGATTATAAAATTGGTCTCATCTTACTACATTGTAAACCTCTAAAAGAAAGGTGAGGAACAATAATCATAACAGCTACCCTGCCTGCTTTCTGATTTGAATGGATACTGTTGTAGATATTCACTCCTCAGAATGATCTTTGATGCTGTTTGAATAAATGAAC
This sequence comes from Heterocephalus glaber, assembly GCF_000247695.1. The sequence goes on from NW_004624818.1 coordinate 6,032,181, forward strand.
TTTATCACGTCTAGCTCATTTCTTTTATTTATATTTTATTTCAAATTTGTTTTATGAGTGTTTTCTAACCGCTATCCAATATCGTCTCAGAAACTTTTCATAGCTTTTTGCCTCTCTTCACACAACGGGGAAAAATTTTCGTGGTAGATTTCAAAAGCAAAGCCGGCACGTTTCCCTGTGGTGAGAAAAAGCCTCTCGTGGATACAGATTTGCTGTCTTCCTGAGCTACCGACTCCATTCGCAGCGCGGCGTGCGGAAGTCTCATCTCCCCAGAAGGGAGCTGCCCGCTAAGTCTGCCTCTGCACTGCGCTTGGTACCGTGGCTTTGGAAGGCAGGTGTGTCTCGCAGGGTCGTGTGCTGTGACGCGGTGGCATGCACAGCGGTGTCAGGTGTGGGTGACATCTGGTCCTGTGCACAGGCAGGGACACTCCTCTTGGCTCTGGGCATCCAGGCACCCAGGGAGACTCATTTTCCTAATTTTTTAAAGGTACCACAGGGGCCAGGAGGAAGCCAGGATATTCTCATGGAAAAGTGATACTTTCTTCTATCTGGATGCTTTCAGGGGTTTCTCCTGGGATCATTTTTTCCCACATACTGTATCTCCCTCATTGTGACCTTGTTATGGTCCCTTTACAGAGCGCTTTGGCCACCTTCCCAATCTTCCGAAGTTTATTCAGTTCAATTTCCTGACCTTCTTTCGAACTCAGCCTTGTGGTTCTTTTGTGGTACTGGGGTAGAGCTCAGGGCCTTCACACTGAGCTACTTCACCAGCCCTTTTTAATTTTGTTTAAATTATGAAATAGGACCTTACTAAGTCACTTAGTTGCTCAGAGTGGGCTTGAATTTACAATCCTCCTGCCTTAGCCTCCCAGAGAGCTGGGATTATAGACAAGTGTAGACACACCCAGCACTCAGCACTCACTTATATTTTTAATGCAAAATTTTCCAGTAAAAAAGGAAACTCATTGCTTGAGGCTATGCACCTGATTTTCTTTTCAGCTGAATTGCTGCAGGGACAACAATTTTAAAGGGAATGCCCGCCAATTCTAGTGTGAAATATTGATGGTGTGGAATATCATGCAGCCGTGAAAAGGCATGGGTTCATTAGATGGATTTGTATACTGTATTGTGACATAGAAAGAAAAAAGATTCAGAAAAATGTGCATCGGAGGATCTTAATCTGCACTGTAAATGACCAAGAAATTCCTCCCAGAATGGATTCTGTGTCCTCCCTTCCCATGTGGGTTTGGATCTCACTGGCTGTGACCTCAGTCGAGTCCTAACCTCTGCTCCCAGGATTCTCCTCCTGTGGAAAGGGAAATGTTTATCCACAGCAGCTGCACAATGCACTGAGGATGAAGCAGGAGTGTGCTTGGAATAGTGTTGGGCATGATAAATACAATATAAGAGTTAACTGTGGTTGTGCTTGTATCTGTTGGGTATGTGCATGTGTGCACACACACACATGCACACACACACACACACACACACACACACACACACACACACAACTGGCCCTTTTATCCAAAGGCTTTGCATCCCATTGTGGATTCAAACAACCATGGGTGGAAACCCTAAAAACAATTCATCGGTACTGAGCATAAGTGAGCTTTCTTGTCATTATTCCCTAAACACTGCGGTGTGACACTGAGCATGCTATTCTGGTGCTGTGAGCCATCTCGAGATGACAGAGCATACCGGGAGGATGTGGGTACGTTACACGTGGACCTCCACACAGGGCCATGAGCACCCGAGACATTGTCACCGTTGTCCCTGGAGCTCCCTGCTGAGAGCCCACTGGGACGGCTGGGGCTAAGGATTTAAAAAGATGAAGCCATTACAGAAAAACAGCGTGAAATTTGTGCAAACAATTCTACATATGTACATGTATGTATTGTTACATACAAACAGATGCAAGAATGGCTAGGATGAGTAGTAGAAATAGATTTTTTTTAAAATCTGTAAATGAAATGATGTAAAGAGACCGTGGAGAGAAAGCTCTTAAAGGAAAAAAAAAAAAAGGAAGGAAGACGCAGACAATTTCTGCCCGGAGAATGAGAGTACAGTAGGCAGGATGCCAGGAGACTCAATGGCCTGCCTGTTCTTGACGGAAAGAAAATTGGGAAGATGAAGTGAGCTGCGTGTGCAAGAGGAGGCTAGCGGCCATCGTGGAAGGCCAGAGCCCTGAGTCAGGGTGCTGGGCACATAGCTGAGCTCACAGTGCCCGTGCCCGCAGGGTGGTGAAGTCACTCAGGACTCACAGCCACACCTCTCCATGCCCAGTGACTCCCTGTGGTACCTCTGAGCCCTGCTGTGCATCCGCAGCATTCCATCAGTGAGGTCGGACCCAGACCACTGGAGGGCTGTGCCCTGGGGAGGAAAGGGGCTCAGCCAGGTTATGTGTCTGGACCGAGTCCACCCAAGTCAGATGCACTTTGTTAACATTCAAATGCATGTCACCTGACTCTCGGCTTCCAGCTGCCCTGATCCCACTGAACTGTGTCACAGACATGCACCGTGAATAAGAAACAATGCGAAGTCTAACAAGGGCCCGACACGCATTCTCTCTCTCTGATGCAGGCTTAGTCCTAGCTGGTCTACATAATGCAAAGTTTCCAAACTGCATTTTACTCACTACCAAGGTTATTTTTAGCATCTTCAGAAGTAGAAGGAAGTAGGAACTGGGTTAGGACCTGTGGCAGCAAACCCTACTGAAACCCTGGTGCTTCAGTAGTAAATATTCAAGATGTTTTTTCCAGAAAATCCCCTCATGTTGCAAAATGAAAACAAAAGATCCCTGAGTCGAGTTGATCTTTTTGAAAAGATTGTGTGGACCAAGACCATGCGTTGTGGAATCTCCCTGACCAAGCAGTTCTTTGTCGTGGGGTAAAATCCTCAGGCACGACCATGCCTCAGAAAACTCTGAGCATCTTGCTTTATCTTACATAAGGTAATTCATTTCAGAGTTGACAACATTATGAAATTGGAACAAATCCCAGGGATGTAGAAATGAAAGCACTTGAAAGTTGGTGACATCTGTTTTTATTAAAAGTTGACACCTTTTATCAAATTATATTTATAGCTACCCTCCTTTCAGTTCAAAGGGGGTCTGGAATCAGGAGGAACCATCACTCATTGGTTTAAATTATAAAAGAGGTAAAGATAGTGAGGACCAGAGAGATTTCAAACTCCCCAAAACATATCTCCATGCTGCCCTGATTATCAACATATCCACGCTCTGAAGCATAGATTATTTTCCCCAGATCCAGAGGGCAGACTCTGATGCAGATTGTATAAAACACTGACAGTATCAACCAACCTTATCTCGTCTCTCATCTTCCAGTGCTTTATCTTAACTTCAAAGAGCACAGTAAAGATTTCTTACGCATTAGCAGAATGCAGAAGGCACTCTCTGGAACTTGAATCTGGTTCTCTCTTTTCTTGGTAATTCTTAAGTATTCCTTGCAAGGCCTGTGTCTTGAAAAAACCTCACTGGATTCTGAATGTCTGCCCCCTGCAAAATCCAAATGTTGGAATCCTAATGCCCAAGGCTATGGAAATAGGAGGTGGGACCTTTCAGGTTAGGCTCATGGGGTGGTGCTGTGAATGGGGTTACTGACCTTATGAAAGAGGGGGCTTGTTCTCCCCTTCTATCTTGGGAGGACACAACTGGAAGGAGCTGTCTATGAAAACAGGTCCTTCCCAGGACCCTGGCTCTGCTGGGACCTTGATCTTGGACTTCTAGACTCCAGAACTGTGTACAACATGATTGTCAGACTAAGGTGCTCTGTGAAAGCACCCCTGACACCCATGGAAGGTTAGTCTTGATGACAGTTCCACTCTAGGATTTGCCAAGACACAAGGAGTTGACAGGTGTCCCCCTGGGCTTCCAGGGTGAGAGGGCACAACTTCTGCGGGCTGGGCCTGCGTGATGGTTATGATATGATATATGATCACAGCATATGGAGAATGTTTTAATTTTTTAAAGAATTTATTACAATAAGAGACACATTGCCATTAATCTCCCTCAAAAATCATACCCCTCACTTCAAACACACTTATCCCGTCATTCTGACCACTTTCTGAAGCAGTTCTGGAAGTTCCTTTTCATGAAAGTCTTTTTGTGGAAAATGCCATGATTTGAATCAATTCAAAGTGTTTATAGCAATTTCTGTCCAATGAAAACATTACATTGTGTCATTGTCCACCTTATTCACCAGACCTGGCACCGTGCAACTTCTGGTGCTTCCCCAAAGTCAAAATAACCATGAACAATAGTTAAGGCAGCCAGGACAGCACAACTAAAGACACTCACAAAAGAGGACTTCCAGCATTGCTTCAGAAAGTGGTGTGAAGGATGGGAGAAGTGTGCTTGAAGTGAGGGGGAGGATTTTGAGGGGGATTAGTGGCAATGGGTCTTTTACTGTAATAATTTTTTTAAATGTATACATCCACTCTATGTTTTGATCACACCTCATAGAGAGTCTACATTGTTTGGTCTGAGAGCCACCCAGAAAATTAGTAAAGCACAACTCTGAGAGTGATTGTGTGGGTGTGACCTTGGGATCTGTATCTGGTCCCTGCCTGCTTCCTCTCTGGCACTGTTCCCTGTCCTGCTTCCTGGACATTATGAAGTGGGCAGCTTTGTTCCACCACACCCTTCCTCCTGATGCACCTGCCTTGGAGCCTCTGAAACCATAAGCCAAGTTAAACCTCAATCCTTTAAGTTGCAGATGTCAAATATTTCATATCAGTGGGAAAGCTGACCAACACAGAAAATTGGAACCAGACAAGTGGGGTCATTGATGTGACCTCATCGTGTGATTTAAAGTCCTTTGAAAGTGGCTTGCAGGATGAGTTTGGAAAATTTGGCAGAAGTGAAAGCCCAATATGTTATAAAAAGAACTTGATGGGTGATTTTGGTTAGAGCTCAGAAGACCAGAATATTGATAGGAATGCGGACAGTAAAGGCCAAGCTCATATGGTTGCAGTTGGGAAGGGGGACTCTTTGGAGGAGGTTATGCATGTTATACTCTGGCAAAAGTTTGTCTACGTTTTGTCCATGTCCTAAGACTGTGTGAGGTTAAATTTAAAGATGGTGGATTAATCAACTTGACAGGAGAAATTTCAATACAGTTCAACATTCAGGCTGTGGCATGGGTATGCTTTCTGCTTTTAGCCAGATTTACAGTGAAAGTTAGGAGCAAAAAGGAGAGTAGAAAGATTGAGAAACTTAAATTTTGGCCCAGAAAGAACCACATACAGTTGGGGCCAAAGGAGGTTGGTTGCTGAAGAAAACAGTGCCATTAAAAAGATGCCAACTACCTTGAACTGGGACAAGAGAAAAATTCATTGAGGGCATCTCAGGAATCAGCAAGACTCCACTCATCACAGACCCAATGTTGCAAAAGTGGAAACTGTTCATTTGAGAAGAAAGCCCCTGGTCCCTCTACTAAGAAGGGATACCTAAGAATTGTTTCCCTAGGATTCTTTTCACTGTGCTCAGCACTCAGAGGCCAGTGTGTAAGGAAGTATGACTTCTATTGGGACTGGTAGCAGACCTTGGCATCATCCGTGTCATGCTGTTATTTCAAGCATACAGAATGCAAGAACTGTGAGGTCAGGGAGGCTTCCACCTAAACTTGAAAACAAGGCCTGCGAGGCCAGCCAATATGCTCCTGAGAGTGTGTGTGTGAAACTGTGGGGATAAGGCTGAAGGTGCAGTGGGTATGCCAGGAGCACAGAATGCCTAGTAAGAAAAGTGAGCAGGACCAGCCTGAGAGAGAGGCCATATGGGCTGGAACTGACAAGGCCATGGGAGTGGTTTCTCCTGCTCTCTGGAGCTGACATCTCACCACCATATGTCCCAAATGCTGGACATGGAGCCATAGAACTTAATGTTTGTCCAGTGGGTTTCAATCTTCCTCTAATCCTATTCTTTTTTATCACCCAATTCCTCCCTTTTGGATTGGGAATATTTACCCTATGCCATGGTATCTTTGGATTAAGTAACTTGGTTTTTTTAATTTTAGAGGTGTTACTGGCTAAGAGTTTATTTTCTGTCTCAGGAGAATTTGGACTTGGACTTTTGAATAATGCTGGAACTGTTGAGAAGTTAGGGAGGGTGTTCAGTTACACATGGGATGGTTATATCATGTTAGACAGAATTGTGACTTTGTTATTTGTATTTGGAGGGGAGGTATGGCTTAAGCAAGTGTGTTTGGGTGTCACCCTGGCAAGGGGAAGAATGTGACAGTTAAGCTGAATTGTCCACTTAACTGACTTCAGAAGTACTTATCAGATTAACAAACCAGTGGCCAAATTGCTGATATTCTCATTTGTGACTGTGAAATGCCTTTCCTGAGAAAGGCTGCATTCCACACACCTCAAGGACACTGAGGAGTTCCTGCACATGAAGCCAACAGGCTCTGCCCACCACCTCTCCCCACGCCTCTTCTCACCTCTATCCTCTCTCCCCCATTCTGCCCCCAAGTGGGCTGCTTCCTTAGCATCTGCTCATCCCTTGACTTCCTCCAGTGTTGCTACACACTCAGGTCCATAAGCAGTACGCTTGTGCAATTCTGCATGTTTTGAGCCAAGCAGCAGCCTCCTGGCATGCCCACCTGCCACTGTCTCTCTCTGGGTGCTCTTAGCAAACTACCATGGCTTCTCTCTTGCTGCTTAACCCTCCCTTTTGCTACAAACTCTAGTCATGGGGTCAACACACAGTTGTAACCCTGGAACATCTGCTCTCTCCCTCTCCCTCCTGAGCTCCTAGACTCACCCTCTGCTACTTTCTGTCTCACATTGCTCCCCAGCTGGACCCTTCATTCTCCCAGCACTCCTGGTGTGCCACTGCTCAGGGCCTTTGAACTTGTCAGCCCCTCTGTGTGCCATGCTCTCCCCCAGCATCCAACCACTCCCTTTTCTATGATTCGGCTACCTGTTGCTTTCTCCTTGAGGCCTTTAGGACTGGGACTTCAGTGGAGCACTTCCTCCTGCCTGCCTTCCTGCCTCCAGAACACTACTAGTGTACATTACTGAAGTGTGTGTGTGTTTACACAAGCCCATCTCCTGTACTCACCATGCTACCTTCCAGTGCCTGGAAGAGTACCTGACACACACTGAGCCTCAATACATGAGCACTTTTGAAGATGACATGGTGTGTTCTGTACCTTGCCTCTCACTTGGCCTTGGCTGATCTGTGTCTCCCGTGGCTGCACAGAATTCCCCAGTGGGACCCTACCCCTTCCCAGCGGGTGGTCACTTGGGGTGTCTCCACGTGTTTCCATGACCAGGAATGTTGCTTGAACTATTTATTCTTGGCTATTTTTTCAGGTGTACAAAGCTTCCAAAATTTTCCTCTTTGTGTTCTTTTTAAAATTTTTAATCTTTTATTTTAGTAGTACATGTTTGCAGTTCATGGAGTTTATAATCATTTCAGGGTGTGGTTACATGTACATACCACAGCTTGTCTCTTTTTATTTTTCAATCACTTTCCCCTTCTCTCCCTCTCTTCCTGCCTTCTCCAATTCCCCTACTACATTTTTCATTCTTGTTGATATTATTAATGTTAGGTCATGTTATAGAACATAATGTTTACATTCATTGAGGAGATTATTAGGTTTCTGTACATGATATATCTTTATTCTACTTATTTTTCCTTCCTTTCCTCCTCACCCCTTGCACTTTTTCCCTTGGACCACTTCTCTATTGCAAGAGATTCATCCCCTTGTCCCCTTGTATCCATCCTTTATTATACTCTTTATTTACACTTTCCTCACTCAAATGACAGATATACCACATGGTATTTAAACTTGCATGTCTGCATCCATTTTAACTCATGATTTTGGTCTGGGTGTTCCCTCAAAGCCTTATTGAGTCACAGGTAGCTGAATCTGGAATGTGTGATGCTGGGGTTAAGGGCATGTGATTACTAAACCACTACATGTGAGTGAGTGGTTTAGCATTGCACTAATCCCAGTAGTCTGGATAAGATAAAAGAGGCAGAAAGATGCTGTTAAACTACCTCATTACCTTTGCTGCTTTGTGTGTGCCATGTTCTTTCTCCTCTGTGATGCTTGTTTGCCATCTCAGCCTCAGATCCAACCAATAATAAACCCCTTGCCCTCTCACTTTGGGTGTTGGGTATTTCATCTCAGCAATGAGAGAAATTAACTAACACAGAAATTTGGTACCAGGAGTGGGGTAATTGCTGTGACATTACCTGGCCATGTGACTAAAGAGCCTTTGGCTCTTCTGGCTTGTGGGAAGAGGAAGAGGTAGGAAAGATTCAGAGATGTTGACTTTAGAAGTAGAGCTGGAACTCATTAGGCTGTTCTGTATGGGAGATTCTGGTCAGAGCTCAGAAGACCAGAAAGCTGGTAAAGACCAGGCTCAGGAAGTTTCTGCTGGGAAGGACTACATTGGCTGCTAGACTCCAGACAGTGTGTGCTATGGCTTGGCAGGAAGTTTGTCTGCATTTTTCTCTGTCCAGGGATTTTCCTGAGACTGAGATTAATGGAATTGAACTAATTAATCTCACAGAAGAAATTTCAAGTCAGTCTAATGTTGAGGCTGTGGCATGGCTGCTATCAGGGGCTTTTAGCCAGCTCTACATTGAGAATCAAGAGAAAGAGTCCAGCAGAATGATTTAAAATGTTTTGAGTTTGGCCAGAATGGATGCTCCAGTAAAGTTGTGGCCTGCAAAGATAGAGCAGAGGAGATCTTGATTGCTGGAAAGAAACAAGAGACTAGAAAAGATAGTCTGAGGCCATCACAAGTAGCAGAAGGGCTCCACCCTTTGCAGTCTCAAAATTGCCAAAATGAAAGGCATTGCTTTGAGAAGAGAGCCCCAGGGCACCATGTTCCAGAATGGTGGTAGCCTAGAGAATTTGCCCCTGTGAATTGGATTCAGAGTGCTCAGCGATCACACTCTACCCTTACAGCCAAGAGAGAAGGAAGCCAGGACTTGGTATCATCCACGTGGCACTGATTTTAGGCCCATGAAGAATGCAAGAGCTGTAGGGTCGGGAAGGCTTCCACCCAGATATCAGAAGAAGGTCTGGGAGGCCAGGTAGGTGCCCCTGAGAGAGCAGTGTGTAAAGCTGTGAGTGTGAACCCAAAGGTGCAGTGGAGACCCCAGAAGTTTGGAGAAGCCAGGACTATGGGTCATCTGAGGAAAACTGCAAGGAGGGAGCAGAGCTGGCCCTAAAGAGAAGCCATGGGAGCTACAATCACCAGAAGTGCTTTAAGGACAGAGCCACCCAAGCCCTTTGAAGTTCACAACTTGCCACAGACAGCCTCGGATGCTGCACATGGAATGGTACATAGGAAGTGCTTGACTTCCTTTTCATTTGTACAGGGGCTTACAGCTAAGAGGTTGCCTTAAATCTCAGAGGAGTCTTGGGACTTGGACTCTTCAGCAGTGCTGAGACTGTTGGGACTTTGGCAGGTCTTAGAGACGGAGCAAATGCCTTTTGCATAAAGGGGTGTGAATGAGTCTTTGGAGGCCCAGGGGCAGAATGTTATGGTTTGGGTCTGGGTGTCCCCCCGAAGCCTCATTTGGTCAGAGGTGGCTGAATCTGGACTGTGTGATGCTGGGAGGGCATGTGATGACGAAACTACTACACTGAGTGGCTGGTTTGGCACCGCCCTAGTCCTGGGAGTCTGGATGAGATAAAAGGGGCAGAAAGACAAGGTGAAGCTCTCTCTCGCTGCCTTTGCCACCTTGTGTGCGCCATGTTGTTTCTCCTCTGCTAGGCCTGTTTGTCATCCCTGCCTTGGAGCCGGCTGACTATGGACTAAACCTCTACGAACTGTGAGCCAAATAAACCCCTTCCCCCATAACTGTGGGTGTCAGGTGTTTTGTCTCAAAAGTAACCAAGACACTCCCACTCCCACTGATGCCCACTGACTGACAGGTCTCATGGGTCTCTGCTAAAGTTGGGTCTGCAGTTTCCCCAAAGTCATGTGCTAGAGGCTGGTCCCAGCCAGTGGTGCTGGTGGGAGCTGGTGGAACACTCAGGAGGTGGGGCCCAGTGTGGAACGTTAGATCACTGGGCGCAAGGCCTTGAAGGGGACATCAGGACCCCAGCCCTTCCTGTCTTTGTGCTTCTTGGCTTCCGTGAGATGAGCAGTATCCTCTGTCATGTGCTCCCACCAGGGTGCCCAAGGCAACAGGGCCAACAGAGCATGGAGTGAAAGCCCTGAAACCATGAGCCAGAAGTAACCTTTCCTGATTTCCAGTTGCTATCTGTCTGGTATTTTGTCACAGTGATGCTCGGCTGATGGACACACTCTGTGTCCTTCCACCCCCCTGCCTTTGCCTGGTTGTGCTGTTAACACTGAACGCTGCACTTCACCGGCCACCACCCCTCTCCCGAGAAAGCCAGGCTGGCCTTGGAAGCTAGGAGCTGCCCAGGCTGGACCTGGATCTGTCTTCCTCCTGTGTCTGCTCTGATTCACTCCCTGGGGTGCATTTCAGAATCCTTGAGAAGGATGATGGTTTCCAAGGCTTTCAGACTTCTTGAGCTGATTCCCCAAAGCCCTTGGTGAGTGTGTTTGTTATCGGAACCACTTACTCCAACATGTTTCACAATTTCCATGCCCCTGGCACCTTCAATTGTCTTCATCAATTCCGCTTACTGAGTTTGCCTCTTCAGGGAGCGATTCCCTCTCTCCGCTCAAGCTCCCCCTTGCTGTTCGCCCTCTCCAAATGCTCTCCACCTACCTCTTTACAGCCCATCATGGCAGAGCTTGATAGAAGAAGCGAGGCTCACACAGGACCAACAGCCCGAGGAGAACCCTTCCCAGGCCGCTTCCCAGGCGCACGTGTGCTCCTTGTCAGAAGCGTCGCTGAGCTGGCCCTAGCCCACAGATCCTGCACGCCAGCTATAATTCAGGGACATCTGTCAGATTTATTGACTAGTTCAGGAGACAAACTAGGGAACCATTTTCTGCTCCAAATCATCTTAAGCTTTGGAAAGTGACATGCAATTTTGTAAGTGCATTCGAGAGTGCTCACCACTTCCAAACATGGAAACGGAAAGCCAGCAACACCACAGTGTCTTCGCCCGGGCACCTGGCTATTGACTTAACTGCAGTAAGCAAGAGGTGCTGATGAAGACCTGTCCGGGTGCAATTCATTTTCCAGCTCGCGCAGGGCTGCTGAAACTCCCTCGGCTGCTGTACATCCTGTCCCTGTCACCTCCAGACTGTGGGCCTCAAGGGCTGCTCAAGCCCAGCCTAGATGCTTCCATTTCAGCCAGGAGAAAGAGGGAGAGAAAGAGAGAGACAAGGAGAGATGCCTCCTTGAAGACACAACTCAACATCTGAATGCGTTGTGTGCTGGGGATCTGTCACCTCCAGGTGACGTGCTGTCCCTCTGCAAAGGGAGGGAAGACTTCCTGCTGCCACAGACCACACTGCAGCTGTGCGCATCAGGGCCCTGTCACCTGGGCTCTGCATGCTGCTCGGCAGAGCCCCCTGCTCTGTAGACTGAGGGGCGCATGGTCCAGGCTCCAACCTGGCTGCTTTGTCCTTGCCATGCCACACCTGGACCTCCTGAGTCACAGAAACAAAACAATCTGCTGTTTGTGACCCTCCTGACCTTCATGATTGGAGCCAAATGTGGGCTCACATTTTGCCTCAGCACAAGCTGTGTGTCCTTGGGAAAGTGATTTCACTCTTGGCCTCAGCTCCCACATCTTTAAAATGGGTACAATATAGATGCTCCCGACCTGAGGTGGAGACCCTTGGTGAGTAGAGAACTCTGTCAAAGAGCCTCAGCTACAGAGAGGCACAGCAGGAAGTGCGCAGGACATGAACACCAGCCCGGCTGAGGCCCTTTGAAGGGTGGCATTGGAGCCCCTGGGCTGGCCACCTCCCAGCCCTCCTCCCAAGTCCTCCATGGCAGAAGGTGGGGCAGTGCAGCCTCTGTGGCCACATAGGGAGGCAGCAGGAACGTGTCTGGGGCTCCTTGGGCCACGGTGGTGCCCAGCGGGCCAGCTAGTGCTCCTCCCACCCTCCAGCAGGGAGCCATGGTGCCTGTCCCCATCAGCCAGAAGTTCCACCACAGACAGTCCCAGTCACACTGTCCTAGGTTGGGGACGTCTGTCCTGGCCCTAGGCACAGACCCTCTTCCAGGTTTCTGTCTCTGACATCTGATGCCCTGACCTTGAGCTTTGTCTTTGGTTTTGGAGGACAGGGTCTCTCTGTAGCTTGGGCTGGCCTTGAACTTGTGATCCCTGCCTGAACTTCAGGCCATTGCCCGTTGCATTTGTGAAGCCCCGAGTCCCTGGTTCTTAGAGGCCTGCTCCTCATGGGTCCCCAGCTGTGTCTGTGTCCTGACTCTCCGCTCAGAGATGATTGGGGGGAGCCTGGCCTGCCTGATTACTCCCTCTGAAAGGAGGCCGAGTGCCTCTGGAGGTGTCACTCTGTCTCCTGCCTGCTCACATTTGCTCTTGCCGGAAGAGGCATAGGAAGGACAGAGAGTGACAAAGACAAATGCTTAGGTTAAAGGTAGCTTAAGGAAGCCAGGGTCTCTGCTCACACAATTTCACTTTAGAACAGGACTCAGAGTTCCAGAGCAATATAAGGCTGCTTCATGGTCAAGAGCACACATACTAGATTAGACAGCCTGCTGCCGACCAAGCAATGGGATGACTTTGGACCAATCACTCAGCATCCCTCAGACGAGGGTCCTTACCTGCAAAGCTGGGAGCAATAATGACACTTCCTTCCAGGGAGGACCCCAGGAGACCGTGTGCATGTGGCATCCTTGGGACGTGTTCTGGCATATGGACACTGACAAGTACGGATGCCTCTGCCGTCATCACTGTGGGAAAATGCCAGTGCTCAGTACTCACCTGGCTCTGCAGGTGTGTTGGTCACCGTGCTGCTGTGACAGGGTGCCCTTCCACAGACTGTGGCTTCCAGTGACGAAATCCCCATCTACCAGCTGGGAGTCCCCAATCCAGGTGTCCCAGGGCTGGTCCCTCCCGAGGCCCCTCTGTGGCTTGTAGGTGGTGTTGCTTTGTGTCTTCACATCAGCTTTGCTCTGTGTCTGTCAAAGTCACACCTTCTTACGAGGCCCCCAGGCATGTCGGGTTATAGAGCATCCCAAAGGCCTCACTTTGACTCCATTTCTTTGGTGAAGACCCCGTGTCCCACAGTCACATTCTGAGGCAGAGGGTGGCTGGGGCACTCCAGGAAAGGAGCCAACAGTTCTGTCCACAACACCAAGCCACTGAGATTTCAGTTTGCTTAGCAAGTGTTGAGCCTTTTCCTCTTGACACCATTATATATTTTTTCTTTACTTTTTTAAGAAAGAAATTTAAAAACAACAAGTAAGGGGTTTCCCCTTCCTTGTACAAATATGACTTGCTTTCAGATGCAAATAAAACAAAATGACAGGAAATGGAATCTGCAGCACTAGAGATAAAAATAGTAAGGAGCCCTAATTGTTCATTTGGGTTCCGGTGTTTTAAGGAGCATGATTGGAGACACCCGAAGCTCGGGTCCTTGTCGCCCCAGGCACCAGGGTGAGATGGCCCTGCAGCCCCGAAACATGAATTGTTAGCTGGGGTGCTAGGCTTCAATGAGCTCAAATTGGTTATTGGTTATTGATTTAAAGCACAGGCACATAGATGACAATAGAACCTCTGAGAATCCATTGTAAAAACTCAGATTATTTATCATGGAAAAATGCAGTTTTAAATGGCAAGGAGAGAGTTGGCCAGTTACAGGGGAGCCATCACGTGTTTAAGTTCTAGAACAGTAATTGTCTGTCTCGCCTGCCAGGGAGGCAGGAATGGGTGACGGGAGGCCCTGGGCCCAGGAGCAGGGCTGCGATGGCCCACATCCTGGCCTCTGCTCAGTGAACTGGCAGGGAAACAGACCTGCTAAGGCGGGGCAGCACCCAGGGTGTGGATTTATTTGTACCGTTTTGAACCTTCTCATTGATTTTCATCATGAGAGTGAGTGTATGCCTCTCCGAGGAAGAGAAACGGCTCCAGAAGTAAAATCATTACAGTCACAAGCGTGGTAAATGCACATATACAGTGATTACAAGCAAGTCTTTTAACAGAAATTGTTATCAGGACAAAACCTTCATCAGACATCCGGGGCCCAGGTGAAGAGATTTCTCCCTCTGGCTGTCCCACCTTGGCCCCGTTCCTAGGCAACAGCCCCTGCTACACCCAACTCCCACCCTCATCTGAGGCCTGCAGTCCTCCAGGACAGCGCTGTGGGTCCTCCAGGGTAGAACCTGGAATGGCTAAGAATTGCAGTTGAGCTAGCTGGGCTGTTTCATATTTCTGCACACAGCATGCTGGAAGAAGGGGCCTATCGGCTTCCAGATATCATCTCCCCTGAGAACAGGAAGCAGGAAGCAGGTGAGTGGCACTTGTGTGTCCAGACTTGACTGCCCGTGGAAACTTCTGGGCCATCCACAGTGACGTGGGCAGGGATGGGTGTAAAACAATGGCAGAGGCTTGGGGACTTTGGTGACACCAGCTTGCAGGGGGCAGAGCAGAATGATTCCTGATACATGAGATCAGGACCCCCAGGGATGACACTCTGCTGTCAGAGGCCCACTGTGAGGCAGGAAATACCGGTGTGTCGATTCTTTATACAGAGACACCTGCAGGGACCAGGTGTCCGGTGATGGTGTAGCACAGGAAGTGGGTTCTAGGGAGGGGGCTGAGTGGTGGCCAGAGGGCTGTGGCCAGCAGGGAGCAGGGAGGGGGGATCTGCTCAGAGCTCCACCTTCCACCCACTGCTTCTCTGCGGGTATAGACTCCTCCATGGTCCCCTGGATTCCTTAGGAAGAAGCCCAGCTTCATGCATGAGCGATTCTGAGTCCTGGGCCCCTGCCCTGGGTGTGGGGCCGTTGGAAGAGTGAGGGCGGCTCTCACTGGGAAGAGCGGGACTCCTTCTGCCTTGAGGGCTGCTGGGCTCCAGACTGCAGGGGTCTGAAGCATGCCATGGCAGAGGAAGTATGTCCTCCTGTCCGCCCCAGAGCCCCAGCTGCCTGTCACCTCCTCCCGGGTCCCCATGCTCTCTGCAGTCAGGGCTAGGCAGTCTCCAAAGTGTCACAGATGGCCCCTGGCCTGCTCCTGAGTCCTCCTGTCACCTCTTCTCCTACCTGAAAGACTCTCCTTCCTCCTAGCATCCCGCCTTTGCCTGCTTTGGCCCCATAGCCCTGTGTATACAGCATGCCTCCCAGAATTGTGATCAGGTGGTGTTTGCGTGCACAGCCACGGGTGTCTCATGGGTGCCTGCCGATGTCTAACTGCAGCACCCGGAGGGTGGAGCCAGTTCAGCCCTGTCTCTGTCCCAGAGCTCTCACCTGGTCCAGCTGCAGGGAGCCCCACACTGACCCAGATCACGTTGCCCCACACCTATCCCAGGTGAGATGGTGGGAGCAGGAAGTGTCCTTCGGGAGCTCCTGCCCACCTGCCCAGCTGTTCACCCCTGGGGACTGTAGGGCCCTGTGCCCTACCGTGGGGTGGGGTGGGGTGGATGCTGCTGTGCAGTTCCAGCCCGGCCATCATCGGGGACCCTCTGGCTGGCTGGGCTCAAACAGCTGCACAGTGCAGCCAATGCCCTGCAGCTCCGGCCCAGACCCGGGTTCAAGGGCTCTGCCTTCCAGGGGGTGCGGGAGTGACAGGAGCCACAGCCAGGCTCTTAACTGAGGAGGGAGGAGGGCCATGGAACCACCCCACACAGGAAGGCTGTAAGGACCCTGGGGACCCGTGGCCCCCAAAGGGCTTCAAAGATGTGCTCTGGGCAGGGCACATCCGGGCCAGGGGAGGTGGCGGGGAAGCGTGGAGGGATTGTGGGTCCTCCCGAAGTTCTCTTTCCCAACCTGTGTGATTGTCAAACAGTGGCCGGTGGGGGCGGCCCGTGGCAAAGGTTCAGTGGGGTGGGGAGGGCGGGGTGCAGAGGGAACCAGCATCAGCTGGGCCAGCGTGGGAGGAGAGCCGCTCTTGGGTCCAGGATATGTAGATCTTTACCAATGTAGAAAGCTAGTGTGTGTGCGTGTGTGTGTACACATATGTATTCATATCTGTCTACTCACCGTTCACACTCACAAACACACATCCATGTTCATCCATTCATCCATCTAGAATCATACATAAATAAAGACATATTCACATGGGCATGTAGCCATCCATGTCCATCCATGTCCATGTAGACACACAGACACACACACACACACACAGACACACACACACACTCCCTCGTGTGTCCATCCCTCCACCCACCAAGCCAGGCAGAACACAAGTTTGCAGGACATCCATCCACTCACAGATCCACATACACACTACACACACACACACACACACACACACACACCTGTGTATCTATTCAGACACAATCACACATTCATCCATTCAGAAACGCACACACGCACACTCACACAGCTAGCCTGATGCCCCCACATGGCCCCTTGGGCAGCCAGCAGGAGATTTCATGGAAACCTGGAGCTTCTCAGCAGCTCGCTGATGACTGCCTGAATGAGCGTGAGAGGCTGCAGCCCCTGCAACCCCACCACCCGGCACGTGGCTCAAGAAGGAGCCGCACTTCTGTCTCCCTTGGGCCCCGCTGGGTCCCTCAGGTGCAGTTGCTAGAACCCTGGGCATCCCGAGGCAGCCCCAGCACTTCTTGCTTCTGAAGTTTGGCTGTGATGGGATTTTTACTTTCCGTAATGAGCAGCCTACACAGCTCGGGAAGGGAGCGTGGGGTCGCAACACACCTGCCAGCAGCAGTCCTACTGTGAGCAATTAAACTTCTGAGGGGGAGGGCAGCTTCATGGTCAGGGGTGGTCATATCCCCAGCCTTGATGTCCCCCGCGTTCAAAAGAGCAGAAAGTGCTTTGGGAAGCGACTGGAAGCTACTGCAACCTGCTCGCATCTGCCAGCTCCGGGGGAGCCCCAAGACGAGTCAATTTGCCTTAATAAAGCTGTTTAACATTAATTTAAGGTGGAATCGGGCCAGGTTTGAGAAAATGAAGAAAAATGTACTGAGTGGGCCTGTGGAGCCTGGTCCTGGTGATGCGGTCAGAAGTCCCAGGTGGCCCCGAACCTGCAGAACCCTGCATCCATGAAGTTTGACCTTTTGAGATGCTGCTGTGGAAGTAGCTGTTATTGAGATGTTTTATGGGATTTAGATGAGGATGAAAACCTTTTGAATATTTTGCAAACCTTCTTTCTCATGCGGCAAGTGATATTTTCATAAATGAAGCTGATGGTTGTCAGGGGTGTTGAGGTGTTGGTGGATGGGGGCTGCATCTGGCTGTTCTAACTCCAACTCCTACACCATGAGGACCTGGCTGGAAAGCCCACCCCCACCTCAAGCTCCCGAGAGTCGTCAGGGTTCAGAAACTGCCATGTTCTCTGAAGCAGAAAGGCTCATTGACAGAAATCCTTCATGCCGGTGTTGGTTCTAAACCCAATCCTGCTATTAAAATTGTGCTCGGGAGGAGGTGTAACTGAAACAACAGTGAATACTTAAATTAAAACAAACGTATTCCAGTAAAAGATGTGCTGCCATGGACGCCCTGCAAGATGATCCCCTCACTTCAAGCACACTTATCCCAGTTTCTTTCTGCAGCAGCTCTGGATTCCTCTTTCATGAGTGTCTTTACAAGGTGTGATGAAAAACCCACAAGTGAATGCTGCTGCCAAGTGCCGTTCAGTGGAAAGGCAGCTCATCAAAACATGACGCTGCATCTTCCTCCTTCTTATTTATCAGACCTGGGACCATGCCACTTCTGGGGCTTCCCTATAGTCATAGTGACCATGAAAGGCCAACATGTGGAATCAGTTGAGACACGGAGGCAGCCATGACAGCACAGCTAATGACGCTCAGGGAAGAAGAGGCCCAGGACCGCTTCCAGAAGTGGCAAGAGTCACAGGATGAGTGTGTGTGAAGCGACGGGGGTTTCCAGCTTTACCCTAAGAAATGTGTTTAAATCTCAACAGCGTATTTTGGTCACACTGCACATAGAAGGGGCCCAGAGGTCAGCTTGCGGCACCCCAGTGACCCTGTGTCTGCTGAGTTAGGCTGGAAGGTTCCAGAGAGAGTGATCGGAGCCCAGAGCACCATCACGTCAGCGTAGAGCTTGGTTAACTGGTCACCAGGTGAGCCACAGCTGACGGCTTCCCCCAGCCATCCACATCCACATCCTCTTTGGCTTGCTCCTTGCACTGTGCAAAGGCTCTGCCTCAGTTTCCCTCCTTCAGCTTCCCTCCTTCAGCTGGCACTGTGTCCCCTGAGCCCCGCAGACCCTGAGAGCCCAAGTGGGCGGCCTGACCAGGGTCCTGCCTGTGTGCGAGGACAGTGATCTCGGAGAGGACAGGCAGGAGTGGCAGGCGGAAGCAGGCACCTGCGTGGGCAGAAAGGCTCTGCTCAGCGGAGGCCTCCTTGGCACTGCCATCAGCACCGTCATGGCCCTCTGGTCGTCCCCATGCTGTGCTGCTGAGCGGCGTCACGCGGGAGCGTCCTCCCTGGACAAGTGTGTGCTCGCTGGCCAGTGAGCTTGCATCCTGGCAGCACAGTGGTGGACGGACGCACAGGAGCCCGGCTGCCCAGGCGAGTCCTGCTCCCAGGGAGACGCACCGGGCTTCGGCTGGGGTTCAGGGAACACAGGGGTAACTAGCGGGAGATGCCTGCAGCTGTACCCATGGAGGGCTTCTCCTGTGCCCCGGGCACTGCAGCAAAGGGTGTGGTGTTGCCGGACCAGGCGTGTGTCCCATGGGGGTGGCACCGGACAGCCGCACAAACACACTCTGTCCTTCCCTGAGACCCTAGGAGGATCAGCGGCCACCAGGCCGGAGCAGGCATGGCTGCTTGTAGGGTGCTGTTTCCGCTGAGAAGGGAGCTGTGAGCAGAGCCCTGAGGTCAGAGGGACCCACTGCAGAATCTCTGGGGGCTGTGCACGGCAGCCCGGGTACAAAAGCTCGCGCAAAGGCCCTGGAGTGATGAAGTCCTACATGTGTGAGGAACAGCAAGCAGGTGAGAAGTGTGAGCAATGGACTGTCCTATTTTCTGAGGTACGAAAGGCCACTTGGGAACTGGAGCACTTCTACTGTACAGGAGCCACAGGAGTGTTCTGAGTGGGGGAAGTGCTGTAAAAGAGTCCCTGAGCCTCACTGTTGAGAGAGCCTCAGCAGGCAGGTGTGGACACACAACTGAGCAAACCAGGCAGGATCAGCGTGGGCAGCGGGGCGGGTGAGGGTGTCCAGGGTCTGGATGCGGGATCCGCACCACATCTGACGATGGGCTGGCTTCGGGGTGAAGCACAGAGGAGTCAAAGGTGGTTTCCGCCTGGAAATCCAGAAAACATGGCGCAGCCAACACTTTGGGAGGGGGAGAGGTGGGAGGGTGGAGAATCCAGCTAAGCTACGAATGTGGAAGCCGGATGCCACCTTCAGCTGTCCTCCCCGGGCATCCCGGAGCGAGTCCCAATGTGCAAGGCAGAGGGAAGTGGCTGCCGGACCGCAGGGGCCCCTGATATCTGCTCTGGCACTGGTGGCCCTGTGGAGCCACTCCCCAGCAGTGTGGGGGATCTGCGTTCACCCCCAACTCGCAGGACATAAGAGGCCAGGGGCTTGTCCCTGCTGCAGTTCCACATTCTCCGTCTCCATTCCGAGACCCTCATGGCTGCCAGCTGCAAACGCTCTTTGCGGAGCTGAGGCCAGCAAGGCAGCCTGCAAGGACCTGCCGGCCACAGCCGCGAGAGCCTGGCCATGACCTTGCCAGGTGCAGGTAACACCAGAGCCCAGCCGGTGCCCCAAGCCCAGCCTGGCACAGCACATAGCTGGCACGCCAGCCTCTTGAGCCAGGGAAACCACAAGACAGGAAGCAGGTGCTGGGAATGCTGCTGGGCTGGGGTCTTTCCTTGCATCAGGGTTACAGTGGTGCAACTCCCAATAGCTAAGCTCAGGAAACACCCCGGATACCAGCCGGCAGACAGGGATAAAGGAAATGTGGCACGTAAGCAGTGGGGTATTATTCAGCTACAAAGAAGAACGAGATCACATCACTGGCAGGAAAACGGCTGAAACTTGGGATCATCAGAGGCTAAGAAAGATAAGTCAGACGCAGAAAGGTAGACAGCGGTGGTTTCTCTTGCAGGAGAAACCCAAAATGTGAATGAATACATGAGTGAGATACAGAAGAGGTGGTAGGAGAGAGAAGGCACATGGGGAAGGGCATAGGGGAAGGCCAGAGCTGAGGAAGAGGGGATTAAGGGATTGAAAATGGGCAACATACGTTGTAGCACACCCAGTTCCCCCAAATGAGCGCTGCTATTCCGCACTGCGAATATCCACTGATGACAGAGAATACTGCCAGGAGGGAGACAGGCCTCAGGCTGGGAGTGATGCCCGGGCAGGGCCTGGGCCTTTCTCCAGAAGACCCCGGGCTGGCAGCCTCCCAGGCATCCTGCGAGCGAGGACACTCAGGGCACCCCGAGAGCCCTAACTGTGCTGCGGTGGATCTGCTCCGGAGGTGAGGGGCCGACTGGCCAGGTGCCTGAAAGCCACCCTCTCCCTCAGGGCTGCACGGTGCACACAGCTGCAGATTAGCTCTAAACAGAAAGCAGAACATATGGATCGAGTGATAAAGCTTCTCGTGAATAAGGCAGCCCTCAGGCTGCAGGGCCTGCAGATGGGGCCTCCTCTCTCTTCCTCTCCTGCCCGCAGCCACATGCCAAACCCCTTCCAGCCCCACTCAGTGGTTATTTGCAAGGGGATTTGTATTGTAATCTTAGAGGTTTTCCTATTTGTCTTCCAAGCTGCAAAGGGTAGACGCTCTTGACATCAGCACTGACTGCCCAAGCCAGTGGCTTCTGGCTTCTCTCCTGGCTTCCAGAAAGCGCTGCTCGGTTACCGTGCCAGCTCATTTTGTTGTTCCCTGGGGCTGCGGATTTTCTCACTGATGGAATATTCATAAATGACAGGAGAGGAGCCGATGCCCTCTAATTGCTGAGCACAGGGGAGCTTTTCTGCCACTCCCCCTGTGGCCAGGAAGCACCAACCACAGATCCGCTGTCCTTGGCCCCATGCGGAATGGGAAGGACGGTGTGGCCAGGTGGACGCTGGGTTCCAAACACTTTTAATTCCCCAAAGACGCACCCTGGGGAGCGACACCCAGGCTCCTGGCTTTCCTTCCTCCTGACCACCAGGGAACGCGCTGCCTCCTCTCGACTAGGCCAGGAGCAAAGAGAGCAGCCCCTTCTAGTCCTCGTCCACCTGGTCAGCAAAGGAGTAGATGTGCCAGGGTACAGACGACGGCAGCACACACAGTTCCCCTGCCCTGCACCTGAGTGCAAGATGAGGGCGTTCCGTCCTTTCCAGAAGGAAGACGACTTTCCTAGCTTGGCGGTTTCCGGGAAGGACATTCATGCAACAGTGGAACTAATGGATGATAAAATGAGAACCTAGATTCCATCTAGTCTATAGAGGTGGGAAATAGTTACTGCACGCAGAGTAGAGTTGTTTGTCTTCTAAAGGTGTAGCTCTGGCTGGCTTTAGCATAGAGGAGTCAGAAATGCAGTCAGAATGCTTTGTGCCGATGAGGGCCTCGCTGGGCGTAAGAGCAAAGCCATTTTTTATTAAGAAGTTCGGAGACACTTGCGGGGCTTATTCAAAAACT
Source organism: Heterocephalus glaber (assembly GCF_000247695.1). The sequence continues at coordinate 6,053,847 of NW_004624818.1, forward strand.
GCTGATTCAGCTCCTGCCAGGCCTGGGCACCATCCACGGTGCTGGCGGAGCCCCAGAGGCCACAGTACCAGGTCCCATGCTCCGCGCCTCGAGTGAGTCCCCGAGTCTTATAGCACACTGAGCTCTGCTAGTGGGAATCGGGCACGGGGACCCCCAGACACTGCTGGTGGGAATGTGAGTTAGTGTGGCCATTGTGGAAGCAGAAGGAAGTTGGTCAAAAACTCGAAGTGGAGCTACCACCTGCCCACCCCACTCCCGCTGTGTGTCTGAAAGGAAGGACGCGAGCTTGCTGAAGGACATCCACGCTGCTACGGCACTGTTCACAGTGGCCAAGGTGAGAGGCCAGCCTAGCTGTCCACAGACAGGCAAGTGGATAAGGAAAACGTACGCTCCAGCAACATGGCTGGGCCTGAGGACAGGACGTGAATCGAAGTCAGAAACAAGGGCAAGTACTGAATGGGCTCATTCACACGAAGAACCTAAGACGCTGATCTTGTGGAGCAGAGAGGAGAACAGTGGTGGTTAGGGCCTGGGAAGTGTGCTACAGAGAGGATAGAGGTGGATGGTGAATGGGCAGAGCTGGATAAGAGAAATAACCACTGTCCCCTGGCACAGGAGGTAACCATGGCTGATGACGATTAATTATGGATTTCAAAATGGCCAGTAGAGAGGATTCTGAATCTTGCAACACAGAGAAATCATAAATGACCATGATCTGACCCTCGCATCTTCCATGCATGCATTGAAATGTCATACCTTACCCCACGATAATGTGTGACCCTGAGGTGCTGCGACCTTTAACGCTATGAAGACAACTTGGCTGGAGCAAGAAACACTTCCGTGTGTGTCTATTGGGTGTTTCCAGAGATGATTGGCACGTGCGCCAGCAAACTGAAGGGAGGACCCGCCCTCATTGTGGATGACCCCTCCAGTGGGCTTGCAGCCCAGCTGGGAAGAAAAGGGTAGAAGGAGGAAGCCTGCTGTTCCCAGGACAGACAGGAGTTAGGGTCCTTGGGGCAGTGAGACCTACTTCCCTTGTCAAGAGTGTACCTTTGCTTCTTCTGTAGGAAATGCATGAGTCGGTTTCCAAAGAGCAGTGGCAGGGGCGGAAGTCAGTGCCTCTGTCTTTGACTCCGTCTGTCACGCAGAGTGGTCCTGCCCCATGCTGTGTGTGTATCTGGTGAACAACCAGCCAGCGACTCAGCATCCTGGGGATCTGTCTTCACATTGTGTAAAAAATTCATAGGAATGATGTCCTTAAACAAAGCATGTTAAGTGTTTTGGACACACTTTAAATGAGATTATTATAGACTGAGAAGCTGTTCCTGACTTAATTAGAAAAAATCCTGGTGCTCATACTGGGAGGCTAATTGGCACCACTAAAGCACTGAATGATCCCTAATTTTGCTACTTAGAGGCACACCTGGTGACTTGCCTCTCAATGACACCCAAAGACTCTTCGGGCGGCAGGGATATAAAAAGAAGCAGCTGCGGGGATGCAAAGGCTGCAAACACTCATGATGCCCAGCGCTTTTGCTCCCAGCTCTGGCTCCTGCGTGGACCCTGCTGTCAGCCCAAGTGGGGACACTGCAAAGCTGCATGCTCAGACTCAAGGCGTGACACTGCCGGACTGGGGCAGCACCGCCCAACCCTTAGTGATACTGAGGGGCAAGGCTGACCTGGGGTGGCCCTAGGGTTGGAACCAGAAGGGAGGAAGCCACCTGACATGCTGCCAGGCCTGAGCATGAGAAAGAGACTCAGGCAAGAGGAGTCAGTAATGGTGCGAGGGGAAATAGGGCACTTTCACTGCTGGAAGAGAGGGATAAGCAAGGAGACTGCTTTCTCTTCCTTCCTCCCATCTTTCCTCTCTCTCTCTCTCTCCCCTCCCACCCCGAGCTAAATCACCAGTCTTTTTTTGTATTTAATGCTGGGCTCAAACCTACAGGCTTCCTGCTTCGGCCTCTCAGAATGCTGCCGATTACAGGTGTGCACCATCACACCCAACTCAAGCCATAGACTGCACAAAATCTTCTCAAGGGATTATCTGGATGCAGGGTCATGGGCCCCACCCTCGGGAGCCTGATCCAGGTCCTACGTGTGGACCAGAAACAAGGGGCAGTAGCACCTGTGGCTGCTGGCATTCACTCACCTAGTTCCTGGAGCCCCTCAGCCATGTCAGGGGCCCCCAGGGTACAGACTGGGCTCTGAACGACCCAGCTTGTGCTCAGTGGGGGACACCACTCGGCTTCAGAACTGACTTCATTACAGTGAAACAGCACTGAGCTCCCCCTGGGAGGACGGGCAGTGTCATGGCTACAACCTGGGTCCGAAGTGTCCCCAGGGTCTAGCGGTATGATCTCACTCCCCAAGGTGGCACTAGGGAGGGGGAACCTTTTAGGGGGAGCCTAGAGGGGTCTTCAGGTCACTGAGAAAGTGTCCTTGAAGGGGATAGTGGGACCCCAGCCCCTCCCTCTGTCTCTTGTCACTTCCCTGCACGGTGTGAGTCATTCACTTCACCACGTGCCCACCATGCTGTGCCCAAAGCACCAGGCCCAGTCAACCATGGACTGAAACTTCCCAGCCTGTGAGCCAGATGAACCTTTCCTCTTTTTACATCAATTGTCTTGGGTATTTGCTACAGTGATGGAAAACTGATGGATACAACAAAGACTCTGTCAAAACACAATACTGCCCAAGACGAATGGATGCACAGCCAAAATGGCTTTAGCTTTGGACCGAACAGGAGCTTTCTGTTTCTGAGGTATGCAAAGCAAAGACACAGGCAGACACGCACCAGGGGCTGACCATCCTGCTCTTCATCCAGAGCTCTAATGTCTTCTCCACCTCCCATTACCGCACAGTTTGGGAAAATCCCCGTGACAACCCTCCTTCCCACCAAAGCTTTGCAGAGTCCTTATCTGAAAACAGGTATCTGAAGGCTGGCCCTGCCCAGGGGAGTGTGGAACGAACTCCTTTGAATGAAATCTTTGGAGTAGCCGGTGCATTATGTGACCCACATCAGTCCATCACTAGTAATGGAAGCTTTTCTGAAAGCTGAAACCAGCCCACAGGAGAGAGGATGCCTTATTACTTTCTCCTCCTCCATGGGCTTTTCACAGCATTTTGAAAAGAAAGGTTTATTGCCCTGGAGCTCAAGAGCATTTTGGCAAAGTAGAGCACAGGTGACTTAACCAGGTCAAAGTACTTTAAAGGCTTATACTTAAGCACTAGTCTTCTTAGTTAATACCCCCCTGACTTTAAGAGGCATGAAAGAGATTGTGAGGGAATTGAGAGAACTCCGCTGGCGGGCAGGGAGCATGCTCCACGCCTAGACCAGGTTGACCAGATCAATGTCGACACCCAGGCCTGGCTGCAGGTTCGGTTTACAAAGGGTTTCCTTACTCTTTGGGTTGACCTTTTAGAAGTAGCATTTTTTTCTTTGAAGACACTGAGAGAGTCTTAACCTGAATCAAAGGCTTAACTATTTTGTGATTCCAGGAAGATGGAGCGAAGACCCGGGAGAGTAATGGAGAAAAGGGGGCCAGCACAGGGCCTGTGGTAGGTTCAGCCCCTCTCTGAGCAGGTCATTGCCAGAGTTAGTAAATAAAGTCCCGGATGCCCATTTCAGATCAACAACAAACAACATTTTAGTATGAGTATATGCCACACAATTTGGAGGCTATACCAAAAGTTATTTATTATTTTCTTATATTTGAACTTAACTGATACCCTGTGGGTTTCTGGCAAAGACGATCAGGTAGAAACTTAGAGAAGCCTCCCGGGTGTGTGTCAGAGCCTCCTGCTCAGGGTTGAACAGGGAGGCACCCACCATCTCCCCACCCTCCCTAGCCAAGGGACACCAGGTGGGGTGTTGCTTCTGCTGGATTTCAGCCCCCCCCATCCCATCCCAGTGGACACCAGAGAGTCCTAGGCTAGGAATTAAGGGGTTTTCCGGGCCTGAAGTCAGGTAATGTCAGATTTTCCCTGTAGACAGGCAGTCAAAGATCCTGCGAAGTGACCTCCACGTTGCTAGCTAGAAGAAAGCTAAAGAGGAGGGCTCAGCATGGGGACGACGTGAAGCCTGAGAAATGCTTGAAATGCACAGACTCCTGGGTGGGATGGTACACCAGCATAGGCATAAGTGTACTGACTCACTGGCTCAACAAATATTAACCATGGAGTTTTGGTTTGCAATGAGTATGTATCTCAGTAGACACTTATAGATAACTCTTCTCTTGAATTATTTGTGCATGTCCTTCAAGAACCATTTTGGAATATTTTGTGGGTTTACTTCTGATGTCTCTGTTCTCTCTCATTATCTTTGTATCTACTTCTCTGACAATATCCACATTATAGATTAAAATAGCTATATAATGCCTTGAAATTGGACAGGTTTAATCTTCTCTTTTTCAAAATGTTTTAATTATTCTAGCTCCTTTATGATCTTTACAATAATCTTGTTTACGTCCACAAAAGTCTTGCTGAGATTTCAACACATTTTGCATTAAACTTGTATGTCAACTGAGAGAAAATTGACGAATTCACTATGTTGAATCCTTCAATTCATGAGTATTTATGCCTCCATGTATCAAGAGCTTCCATTTCTTCTATCAATATTTTTGTAATTTTCAATATACAAATCTTGTTAATGTTTTGTTAGAGTTACATCTACACATTTTGGGGTTTTTTAAAGTGATTATAAGTTAAAATGCATTTTAAAAATCAGTGTCCCTGTACTCAGTGATGTTTGTATGTTTACCTAGTATCCAGGAACCTTGCTGAATCCGCTTACTCATTGTTCCTTAGATTTTTTTCCTTAGGCTTATTGATAGATTCCTTAGGATTTTCAGTGCAGACAATCATGTCACCTACAAATAGAGACTTTTAAAATTTCTTTCCAGGCAGTGTGCCTTTCGTCTCCTTTTTGTGACTCATATCCCTGGCAAGCACTTCCAATATTATACAACACAAAAACTGCAAGAGAGGACGTCCTTCCTCATTCCCACTCTAAGGAGGAAAGTGTCCAGTTCCTCACCATTAAATATGAGATTGAAGTTTTTGAGTTGATTTTTATCAAGTGGAGAGATTTCCTTTATACTTTTATTATTCTAAGATTTTTTAAAAAATCATGACTGGAAAGGGTCATGCAGCTATTCAGTCACATAAAATACTCATTTCCAGAAGACACTACTCCTTCCCCAGAGACTCCTTTCACAATGAGCATCTACGGTGTCCCATTCAAGAGGACTGATGTCAACTTTCATCTGCCAGTGAATCTGTAGCACAATAAACATATAGCTGTCCTTGCTATAAGGTTTACCAAATAATTATCATCAATATGACATCTGAGCTCAGCAGAAAAGTTAAGGCCAAAGGCAAACACCCCCACTCCCAAAACCAACCAACCAACCAAAAAACAACCCCAAAGAGTAAACTCATCATGTTGACTCAAAAAAAAAATCATGAATGGATGGTGGATTTTGTCAGTATGATCATGAAAATTTTTTTCCTTCACCTGTTAATATGATGTTGCATACCAATTAATTTTTAAATATTGAACCAGCCTTGAATCTTTAGAATGAGCCCCATCTGGTCATGGTGTATAATTTTTCTTATACATAATTGAATTCTATTTGCTGCCATTACTTTGTTAAGGACTTTTAAATCTGTATTTATAATGAACAGTAGTCTGTACTTGTTCCTGAATTTTTTGGGCATTGTCTTTTTCTGGCTTTCAGCACCAAGATAATACTGGCTTTGTAGAATGAATTGGAAAGTGTTCACTTCTATTTACTGGAAGATATTGTAGGTAATTGATATTCTTTTTTAAATAATTGGTAAAATTTTCCAGGGAAAAAATCTGGGCAGATCTCTATTTTAATAGCTGACTTCTTTCATTCCATACAGAATGAGTTGGAAATTTTCAGGCAATGTGGTGAAAACATTTGCAGTGAGAAACATCCCCTCTGGCTACATCCTGTTGAGTAAATGCCAACACGAGAATGGCAGGCAAGGGACAAGAGGCAAGGCATGGGGTAAAACAAGAAGCTGTTGGAGAGGTCAGAACATCTAAAAAATGCATCTGCAGATTTGAGAATCAACCAAAGAGAAACTCCAGGAAAGACAATTATGAGGGAAATAATTCACTCAGGGACAGATTGAAGGGGAAACTAGATAGAGCTGAAGAGAGCATTAATGAAATAAGAGTTAAGGAACTCGGCTGGAATGTTGCACAGAGACATGGATAGGTAATAAAGCTTGGAAGTCCAAAGGAGGCCTAAGAAAGAGAAAATGAAAAGTTCCAAATACCAGAGGAGAAAATATAAAGACAAACTCAAATCTGGAGGTAGTATAACAAAACTGCAGAAGGTGTGGTACCTGCTACCCAATCTCCCTCAATCACAATAGACTATTATATATTTTATGAACTTGGAATGAGAAAAACTCCGTGTCTCCAAACACAGAGTCTTGAAAAGGAGATGCAAGCATTCATTATGCTGATGCGGCCAGTACACACCCTGTAGAGGTATCGCAGCCTCCCTGTGTGCCTCACAAATATGTACAATGATGGCATGTTAATTGAAAATTTTTAAAAATGTGGAAGGATGTAGAAATGCTAACCATCCACATCATGTACATGTATTATATTATCATGTACTCCATTAATGTATGCAATTAAAATAATAAAACTTCAGAAGGTTGAAAAGGGAAGACTTAAAATGTTTCTAGGAAGAAAATAAACTCATATATGAAAGGATAATGATTAGGATGAGAAAATTATAATTGTATTAAGGCATTAGGAACCATTTCACAGGGCTGAGGGCAATAACAATTGATCTAGAATTCTACTAGGCTATGTTATGACTCAAGGCTGAAGGATAAAAAGATTTACACAGGTATTTCAGACATAGAAAGACCAAGGAATTCTATAAGGAAAGTTTTCTTATAAAATAAAATATATAAATGCATGTAAATATCAAGTGTGGGCAAAGGTGCTGGAAGACAAGAACTCCCAGACATACCTGGCAGCTGTGTGATTTCATACCTCACATTTTACAGTGTTTGACAGTTGTGACACTGAGGTCAGTCCTAAGACCCAGAAGCCCTGATTCTCTGTTTCAACCTGAATCGGAGACCCATGCACATATGAACTGGGTGATGAGCACAGGGTGTCCTTTGCAACATTGTTGGTAAGAGACAAAAATGGGAAATAACCTAATGTTCATCAGCTGGGAAATGTGTGCATACATTCCAGTACAGTCTTACAATGGAATACCATTCAGCCATAAGAAAAATGATTTTGTTTTGTGTCCATCTGACTGGATAGTGCTCAGAAAATGAAGTTGAATTTTAAAAGGCATTGCAAATTATATGTCCAGAACTGTCACATTTATGCAAACAAAAATTACCCATAAGAATACTAGAAACATTTCGTGAACTAACCTTACTCTTGCGTATGCATGTGTGTGAGAAGAAGGTATACAAAATCTTTGACAGAAAGGACACACACAGTTTTTTATAGCAGTTACTACTTGGTGCTCTTCTGTGTAGAGAATGAGGGTGGATAATTATAAAGAAAGAAGGTTTGTATGGTTCACATTCAGGGTTCTGGGGTATGGGGCTGGCACTGGCCCCTGTGGGGAGGGCTCTCCTGGCTACATCACCTCACAGCAGGACTGTGTGTAGGAGCAAGTATCACCTGTGAGACAGGAAGCCCAATAGAGCCTTCCGGTCCCAGGTGACCCAAGTTCCTTCCGTTGGGCCCTGCCTTTTTGAGGTCTTCTTCCCCCACCCTCTGCAACTCCTGAACCTGTTGGGGAAGAGCCACCCAAACCATAGCAGAAATGCTATCAGGGAAGGCCAAAAAGAGAAGTTTAAGGTGCGGGCATTACTTCTTCCACGTTTAAAGTACTCGTATTTGAAGTAACAAATGACATTCCATAGCACACAGCAAGGTTTTTTTGCTGTCAGTCACTTTCCTGTATTTTGAGTTTAGGAAGAGGGTGGATTGCGTGAGACAAAGAGGACCTCGAGGCACCAGTGAGAGAGAGGATGGCAGTGGCTCAAATCAGGTTGGGGCTGGCCAGGGCTGGAGAGAAGGCTCTGGGCTACACAGAAGCATGGAAACCCAAGAATCTCCACGACCTGCTTCAGCTATCCATTGCTGCGTAACAAACCCCCCAAGACAGTAAGTGCCTCCCGTGCTCTGTGAGCTGAACTGGCAAGCATGTTTGGCTGTCCTGCACTCACCAGCTGCCTTTGGAGGCTACTGCAATGGCGCTGATGGCTCAGGATTTCTCCGCACCCTGGCTGTCCACAGCAGCCCTTGAGGGGACTCGCCCCTGTGCATAGCACACATCGCACCTCTGCTGACATCCCTCATCCTGAGCAAGTCACGGTGTAAGGTGGGAGTGCACACGCACACGTGAGCAGCGGTGTGATTCACTGGGGCCATTACGCCAACCAGCAATCCACCACTGCAATCTTAAACAATTAAGACAGTGTTCTATGGACATAGAGATAAACAAAGAACAAAAGCCAACAAACACCCTCGGGGAAGGATAAACAGATAAACCAATTAAGAACAAGGTGGGATGATTTTCCCTGCTATAAATCCAGAATTATTACAGGAGTGAGAAAGGACTTGTTAACAAGGAGTCAAAAGCACTAACCGTAAAATAAAGGATTGACCAATTTGGTTACATTAAAGCTGTGAATGTTAACCAAAAGACACCTTAGAGAGAGTGGGACGATAAGACAGGTGTGAACAATAGAGAGCCAGTGCCCCAATGATAGGGAAGTTCTGTTCAGCAACTTGGAGAGCATAAACAGCGCCGCAGATACCATCAATGGCCTCTCAGGTGTTAAGTCTAAGACACATACTATACAGGCATGCTAAAAAGGTGAAATCTAATTGGCCAGCCAACATTTATAAAGATACTCAACCTCATTATGAATTAGGAAAATAAAAATTAACACCAGGGTGAGAGACCATCACATACATACCAGATGAGTAAAAATGTAAATATCCAACAGTACCAGATGCCATTTCCTGCTGGGGAGGTGAGTTTTACACAGGATCTACTTGGGGGATTTTTAGAGCAGCAGACTGGCAACACCCCAAGTGCCTATCAGCTGTAGAAGGGATCCATGAATTGTAGAACCCTTGAAATGGAAATGAGTAAGCAACAGCCCTGCGTATCAGCAGGGATGAATCTCACAAGTAAATGATCAGCTAAAGAACCAAGTCACAAAGCACATGGGCAGGCCAAGCCCTTGCCTGGAAAGATCTACAGCAAGCAGAATCTAAACTCCGTGGTTTAGGAATGCGTGCGTAGGAGGCAAAGCAATCAATAAAAGCAAAAGAATTGGTATCAAAAGAAGTCAGGACAGTGGTGACCTGGAAGGAGAGGGAGGGGTTGAGGTAGGGGAGGGAGGAGGACTCTTGGTCCTCTAAAACTCTGGCTAAACTTTGGCTTTTGACCTGGGTGATGGCTGTACCACTGCCCCTTCTACAAGTGTTCATGGAAAGAAAAGCATAGAAGTGCCTGAGGGGCACCAGGGAAGGGACTCTTGCCAAGAGGCCTATGACATTCAGAGTAAAGCACTAGAGATACAGAAGGCTCTATGGACAGAATGGACATCCAGAGCCGCAACCAGGGCCATCTGAGCGTGCATTACACATGGTGGATTTCAGCTTCCTTCCTGGCTTCTAAGTGGCTCTTTCATGGAGAGTTGACCAAGTTTTAGCTCTTTGACTTTGTGGTACATCTGAGACATTCAGCCAAAGAGATCATCAGCCACGTGGCTTTGGTGCTCAGTGAAGTCTGGAGCTGGAGAAGAAGGTGCGCCTCTGACCACAGCAATGGGGGGTGTGGTGAAGGCTGGGAGATGCACTGGGGTTGGAGACCTGGAGGCCCTCGGCAGCTTCTAGAGAACTTCTCAGATGGTAGGGTGGGCGGAGTCAGACTGCAGAGAGTGAAGGTAGTAAGAGCATTCGGGAGGAGAAATATCTTCTCCTCGTTGCTCATCATGAGGCCCATGGCCAAGGGCCCTGTAACAGAAGACAGAATAACAAGAGAACAGCTATATATTTAACTTAATACAGCTCTAATGTGGCATGGGAGCATTCATAGGGAAGCAGAGACTGCAGACATAGGGATCCTCTTTTATTCTGGCTCTGATGAAGGGGGACAGGCATGGTTGTGGCAATGCTAGTTGGACACTCATGGAGAAGCCAGATTGGACTTTCATGGGGAAGTGTGATTCTGTGCATGGTTTTACGGAGGCATGTGATCAAATGATAATAAAGTACGGGGACTTGCAAGGCCTGTTTGCTGGGATTCTCCTCTGTGTCCCTGTGTCTTCAGGGATAAGGATGCCCTTGTCCTCCAGGTATATACAGAGGGTCCCTCTCCCATGGAGGTCTCAGGTCCTGCTTCAGAGGAGGGTTGGAAAATCCTCCCTTGGTGTGGTGGCCTGCTGCATGACCCTCCTGCTTCTGCTGTTTTCCCGAGTCATGCATCCCTTGTGTTTTGAGGTAGCATGTCCCGAGCCCCAGGAATAGCACAGGCAGCCAGGCGGCAGGCAGGCCCAGAGCCAGGCTTTGCCCTCATGTGTCCATACGGACCCTCATCGAGACCCTGCCCCTCATCTCATGGTCATGGCACCTCGTGTGTCCTCCAGGAAAACATGCTCCAGACGGACCTACGGCAGGCAGCTCAGAGGCCTCAACTCCAAACTCACCCAAGTGACATCACTTCATTTCCAGTTCCCACAGCTGCCTTCTGAATACTTCCACCCAGGCAGAGATGGAGATGTGTGCCGGTGGAAGACTCACTCATTATGTGCGCATTGTCTCAAGCTGTCCCATAATCATGAAATAAATTCATAGCAAGCTGAAAACTAATTGCATTATATCATGTGAGTAATTGAGAGACAGCAGGGAGGATCTCTCTTCCCCTTGAGGGTTGGACACCTGGGAGCGGCTCCTAACAAGTGTCATTGAAGGGGGGAAGTGACAGTCTTCAAGGGCCAGACGGAGCCTGTGCTTGCCTACTGTTTGAGCACTACCTGGGGGGAGCAGGTGGTCCCAGCAGGGGTGGGGGTCTCCCACACAGGGCCCCACAGCTGGCAAGGGCAGGGGCAGGATGTGGCCCACAGATGTCTGAGTTCAAAGCCTTGCCTCCCAGGCCAGTGCCACCCAGGACCACCCACACTCTTGTTGTATCTGTTCTCAGTGTCCTATCATGTGGATCACTTTTGGGGGCTGCTGCCCATTGAAAGTGTCCCCGGTGGATGTGACCTTGCATGTTCAGGGAGCAGCTTCTCTCCAGATTCTTCTGTTTCCACCCTTCCCAAGCTGCTTCCGGGTAGCAATCATAGGTCTCTGCAGCAGCCAGTGGTCAGCACCACGTGTCCGTGGTCATTCTTAGGACCCAAGCCCGGGGGAGCAGGAACTGCCCCTGTGGAAGAGAAAATGCCTCTTCAGCTGCAGCTGTCTCCTCCTAGATGTCTTCCTTGATATTCATCCAAATTCCTGGAATCAGCAGTGGGGACATCCTGTGTTGCTCACCATTGTCCCTTTGCTCTTTCCGGTGACCTCGCCAGCCCTGTGGGAAACCAGGACTTCTCGGAGGAACCACGTCTGGTCTGGTGGGAATGTTTGCTTCAGAGCTTCCAACCCCTCAACTGGGCTCAAAGCAGGCTCAAAGTAATAGACTCGCAGATCCTAACAGCATTGCATGTGCTGTTTTTCTTAATCCTGACACATACAACTTGTGTTTGTTTGGGAGAGATGCTGTTATGAAGCCCATTTTGCAGCTTGGAGCGGGGAGCCAGACTCAGGCCTCCCTGTCTGAAATGCACATGAACTGCCCTTAAAAGTCGCCTCCCATGACTTGTGCTGGCTGCTGCCTTCAGCATTCCCTGGTCAGCTTGGCAAAGGTCAGGCTGGAAGGGGGCAGGAGTAGGACAGGAGCCCAAGCTCAGTGTTAAGCCGTGTCACACACAGGCTGCATCAGTCTGGGGAACGTTTGCTTTCTCTTACTCGTGTTCCTCAGCTGGAGTCCTTTCTCCAAAATGAATGCACAGGAAGCAGCTCATTAAGTGAACCAACTGTATTTGTTCCTCTGCTTGATACTGCGGAGGCTAAAGATTTAAATCAGGGAGCATTAGGGGGACACAGGCAAGAAAACAAAAGAAGCAGCAATTTTGAAAGCCCGGATTAGCCTTGAGGCGCCTCTATTTTTTCATCCGTGGCTTGAACACAGAAGGTTTGTGTACGGCCGCCTCCTGCCTCTTGTGTAGTAGTATTATTTCTCATCAGTTACAGAGGCCCGGCTGCAAGACAGAGAGCGAGTGGAGCCTGGGGTGCGAATGCTTCCAAGGCAAAGGTCTCAGAGAGGAAGTGACAGCTCTGGGTGCCACAGGGACCCCGGGTCAGGCAGGGGGGAGTGCCCTGCTGGGGGCGCTGTATGTGGGAAAGTCTGCAGCCGGTAAAGAACAAGATGACCCAGATTGGTACTGGATGCTCTTTCTGGGTTTATTTTTATTCTTTAACTCCAAAGATCACAGACTAGAATGGAGATTTCATCTTGGAACCGATTTCAGGAATGTGTACTCAAGTTTCTGGCGGTTACATTCGACACGGGGTGAGAAAGAAGGAACTTAGAGCCACCACAGAGCAGGTGGAAGGGGGAGAGAAGTTTTCTGTAATTTTCGAAGCTTTGATTTATTGCCATATTCAAGAATTAATTATAGCCGGGGGGTCCCTGAAATGAAGGCCAAAAGGAAAGCGGAGCAATGTGCCAATTACACATCTGGCAAGGAGGCACAGCTGCCTCTGCTTACAAAGCTGTCCCCTGGCCTGGCGCCCTGAACTAGAGCAAACGGTTCCACCTTGCTGGCCGCCTCCTGGGGCCGAGGACCGGCAGCGTCATTAGCATCTTTTTTCCTCCTGAGTCCTAGGGAGAAAATCACATCCTCAATACAGCTGGCATCTGTGGCTGGGGCTTTAAAATGAAGATATACAGCTGGTGGGCTCTGGTCCTTCCTCAAGGTAACCTCTGCTGGCTCATTATGTGCTTAATAAGATCTCCAGCCGAGGCAGTGAAAAATGGCCTTGGAGGAGATGCCAGCCGGGCCGGGCCAGGCAGGAGGAGGGAGAAGGAGGAAGGCTTCAGACTCAGGTAAGGAGGGACCCGGGTGACATGCAGAGGACAGAGGGGCCTCTGCAGAATTTGGCCCTGTCGTGTGCAGGGTCTGTGTGCCAGCTGCTTCCAATGAAGGCTGAGCCCTCTTTAGCACAGCACCTAGTTGGAGTTCGGAAGACACGCCGAGGACTATTAGCACATCAGGGCTTCTTTTTTAAGAGTGTGAGAGTCAGGCAACACTTTTTTAAAAATGTCTGTTAGGTGCTCAGCAGTAGCAGTGACACAAGGAGTGCTGGGCCCAACACAGGCCTCTCATCTCAGCGGTCTGGGGGGCTGAGGCAGGAGAACCATAAATTGAAGCCCAGCCTGGACAACTTAGTGACTTAGTGAGACCCTGTCTCAACAGGAAAAATAAAAGAGAAGGGCTAGGGATGTAGCTCAGTACAAAGGCCTGGGTTCAGCTCCCAGTACTGCAAAAATTAAAACTCCAGAGTGACACAAGCCCAGTTGCAGTTGATTGTGAGTCCTTTGAAAAACAGGGGGCATGGCCAGGTTAGGGTGGGGCTGTGGACTCATGGCCACAGAGGACCTTGGAAGGGACTGTGAAACAGGACACAACCAAAGCAGGCTTGAGGCAGGGACGAGGAGACCAGGACTGGGCCAGTGCCGAAGCTTGGACAGCTGCAGTACTGGGGCCGGTGCACGGAGCTGCATGTTAGGGCAGCAAGGGGCCTCTGCCTGGGACCCCAGGAGGTGGGCGGCAGGATGGGCCCCAGCCATGACTGGGCAGCTGGGAGGAGGTGGTGCATTCAGGCCTCCCGAACCGGGGCCAAAGAGCTCCAAAGCCAAGTCCTCCACTGTGTGCTCCTTTGTTCCTGTGGAGGACTAAAAATAGGATGAAGAATAGCACCGGGATGAGATAACAGCCCGGAGCAAGCGCGTCGGCGGGAGGGTGGCAGAGGGAAGAGCCAGGCTCAGATCTGCCCTGACCGACCGCGCGGCCAGCCCGGGTGTCCGCCTGCCCACAGGCAGAATAATCAGCTCCAACCTCTCCCTTCCTTCCTCTCTTCCTTCCACGCCATCCTCTCCCCCTCTGGGCCCAGGCACACAGTGCCGGGCTTTGTCAGGAGGGACGGGAGGGCAGACCCCGGGCACGCTGGGTCCCTGCTGTGGGGAAAGTTCCTCGGCCCCCGGGGGATGAGGGGAACCGGAGGCATCCATGCTCCGAGGTCAGAGGTGACTTTAGAAAAAGCCCGATTCTGCTAAACACACATCTGGGAGCCGAGGGGCGGGGGTGAGGCAGGATCGGGGCGAAGTGGAACAGACTCATCCTCCAGGCCACCGAAGCTGGGTTCCCGTGACCTGGGGGTGGCAGGAGAGTGACACCCTCGTGGGCTTTGTAGGAACAGGAAGGAGGACATCCAGGGGAGGGGCGCGCTGGGGCTTAGTGTCCTCAAATCAGGAGACCCCGGGCTTGCAGGAGGAGGGGGGGAGAGGACCCGAGGGCCCTGTTGGTGCCAGAAGAGCCCTGACCCCAGCACAGAGCCACAAGGGGACCCGTTTATCTCCTAGCCCCAGTGTGGGCGGAAGTGGCAGGAGCCCAGCACCAGGTTCTTTCCTGCTCCCTGAGCCAATCTGAGGTCCTGACTAAAATGCGGCCTGGGACTTCTCTTCCCCTGTAGACTTCTGTGCACAGAGGAGGAATTGCTCCCTGGCCAAACTCTGCTCTAGCTCCTGCTTAATCCAGGCTGTGGAGCCGGGTTCCCGGCAGAGCCCAGCCGGTCCAGTGTGGCCAGAGCCCCCAAGCCCCACCAAAGGCTCGTGATCATTTTCCCGAAAGCTCCACACCCTGCCCTGGGCTTTGAGTGGCCCCAAGAGGCACTGAGTGCCACCTCACCTCCCTCCAGTCCTGCTGTGGGTGTCCCTGCTGGTGGAACTCTGCCCCTGCAAGTTTCCCTTAACCACCACCACCTGACGTCCCTGGGGTGGCAGGAGCCACAGGCCCAGGTGTGAGGGCAGATGAAATGCCCTGGGCTAGATGGCCGCTGGGCAGAACAGAAGCCTCTGAGGGTTCCCTGCCAGACACCAGCCACCTGCAGCCCAGGCCCAGGCAGTGGGTGCCAGGGAGTCCGGAGGAGGAGGAGGAGATGTGTGGAGACCTGGCTGCTTGCTGCTGGTATTTTTGCCCCACACCCTCACACACACACACACTCTCACGGCAAAGTGGGTTCCCCTCTCAACCTCGGAAGATGCTAAGTCAAATACCAAGGTGTGAAAGGGGAGAAAACAATAGGACCAACAGTAGAAATGCTAATTCTGGGAGCCAGGCAATGTATAATTGCTGTGAACAAGCATTTGCTTGATTCGAACCACGAAACAGAAGCCTTATCTGATAATTATTTTCTAATGATACGTCTCTATACCTGTCATCCCACACAATAATTAGCTGTGGCATGTTTAAAACCCCGAGAGAATATTTTGAGAGTTGAAAGACCGGAAGGCAAATCAACAAGAACACATTTATAAAAGGTTTGGGAATGCCAACGAAAGAATATGCACGGTGTCGGCATTAAATGCTGAATCTCGACATCTTTGGGGCTGGATAGCCTGGACCACAGCTAATAGCTGCTAATAGCCTGGACTGCTGCATCTACATGATGCCGTGTTCATCCACTCCCCGCAACCTGGCCCTAAAAACCTGTGTACGGCAATGTAAATATTCAGAAACAGCCTTGCATTAGATTCTCCTTCCAGATTATTTTATTTTCTGTGATCATTTGTTTTTTGGAAAATGGACTCATGATCAGCAACCCGAAGGCAAAGCTAGCTTTGGCAGGAGCTGTCTGCTTAGAAAATCATGGTTTCAATTTAGCCTGTTGCCCAGAAAAAAATTTTTTTCCACGCCTTTAGTTTTATATGTCATCTCTCTTTACAAATACATGTTTGCATAGGAGGCAATTAAAATCCTTTCTATGTTGTTTGTGAAAGAAAATGAATTAGTGCCTTTTTATTTCAATGTAAATAAAGTGAGCTGTAATAACCCCCAATTAGCACATTAAAATAAGTTGAAGATTTGTTTTATCATTTCATTGTAAAGGGAAAAAAAGGCAGCAATGAGAACCTCATATTAGTGACAAAACCAGAACCAGTTGTTTGCCTTGAAGAGTGAAGAAAATCTAATTTAAAACTCTCTGCGAATCTTTGATAATTAATTTCACACCAAATACACCATTAAAAGCCCTATAAAACATCTGATAGTTTACAAAAAAGTCAAACCAATGATTTTCCCCCTAAACAAGAATGTCAACAATAAAAATTTAATATGCATAATGAGATTGGGAAGGGAAACAACGCTGAAGCAAAAGCTTTGTCCTGCTTTTCTTCTTTCTAAGTTGCTGACTTCAGGGGTGAATTTGAACTTTACAAGGGTGTGGATAATCATTACCTTTTAGATGAGAAAGCCCACCAGAAGTATGTCAGTCAGGAGAAAAGCCAGCCGTGTGCTTGTTCATGCATTTCAATATAATGGTGTGCATGTGTGAGGAGCGTGTGCTGCTTGTGTGACACTAACATGTGATGTGTGCTGTGTGTGTATGCACGTGTGTGTGTACGCACGTGTGTGTGTGGATAACTGGTATGCTGTTTGGAGACAGGAGTAAGAGGCGAGATGTAAGCCAGGTTTTGTTTGTTTTTGGTTTTTTGAGACAGGATCTCACTATGTAGCCCAGGCTGGGCTCAAACTTCTCATTGTCCTGTCTCAGCCTCCAGAGTGCTGTCCCTGACTTACGAACACCTGAGTTGTGAACTTTCACAGGTGTACTATATCAGACTCACTTTGTCAGATAGGAAGGAATCCAACTTACAAATGCCCTCCCAGAAAGGAACTCGTTCGTAAGTTGGGGACTTACTGGACAGGTGTGCAGCGCTATGCCTGTGCTTTGCTAGGCACCAACACACATACAGGCAAGTTCTCTGTGTCTGAAGTCAGTAAAGTCGGTTGGACCATTACTGGAAGACAGGCACTATTCATAACACCTCGGGGTGAGGTCATCTACCACGGACAATGCTGGCCTTAATCCGTGGCTGTGGAAAGCATGCCATGGTACACATGCACGAGGTGTCGTGTTAGGCCTTTTGCCCTCAGACCAAAACCAAGACAGCCCGGAACGATTTCTTAGAGTTGCTTTAAAACAAACCCTGCAAAACCTGCACAGTGGGACCTTGCTGTTCACCAGAGGCCATGCGTGCAGTTGCTGGTCTTGGGTCTCACCGCTGGCCACGCGTCGGTCCTGAGGACTCAACAGCAGTCACAGCCAGAGGCAGCCGCCTCCAAGCGGAGTCTGAGGGCTCCTTGGTCCCTCCCACAGTGCTCAGGGCAGCACAGAGCTCTGCTCACCATGGAGCCTACTCTAAAGGTGAACAGCTGGAGTGTGGGTGCCTGCTCAGGGCCGGCAGTGAGAAGAGGTTGTGCGGGCTGCTTCCTGGCTCCCCGGCTTCTGGTGCAGGGCAGAGCTGCCTGCTGTTCAGCATGGCCCAGACTCCAGACTCGCGTAGGTGCAGAGCTCAGCAGCTGGCCAGCTGCCCGACCCTCCCTGCAGAGAGGTCACTGCGGTGGTGAGAAGGGAGCAGAGAAACAAGGCGCAACTCGGAATGGGCCAGGGGTCGGGCAGGCCTGGGGCTCAGGGGAAGCACAAGGGACAGTGATGCCTGGAGACTCTCGCCTGTCTGTCCTCAGGCCTCTCCCTGCCCCTCCAGCCCCTCCGCCAGGTCCTGTCCCACTGCACTCCCCTCTTCTGGTTCCAAAGTCCCCCATTTCCCCTGTTCCCGCTGAAGTCTTGTGTCATCAGCCCATCCCACCGGCTGGAGTCTGGAGTCCGAACAGGAGAACAAAGACTGGGAGAGAGTGGAAGTCAGGCTCGCAGGTCCCAGACAGGGCCACAAACTTGGTGCCTAAAAGCACAAATTTATGCTCCCTGTTCTGAAGGCCAGGAGTCCCAAACCCAGGTGTTTAGGGAGCAGAGTCTCCAGGAGGGAGCTTCCGGCCTCCTCGCCTGTTGAGCTGGAAGCCACCTCATGCCTGCTCTGCCTCTGTTTCCCCTTCCCTCTAGTTGTGTGGACACCGTGCTGGCTCTCGTCTTGCAAGGCCACACCGCACAGGAGACCCGGAGGCCACCTCTTGTGTCACCTGTCAGCAGAGCAGCGCTGACTACGGGAGGCAGCCCTGGGCCAGCAGCAGCCCCACAGCCTGGAAGAAGGTCATCTTATTTTAGAACCGGAAAGGGTGTAGACATCGCCAAGTTCAAGGCCCTCATTTAGAAGCAGGACATTCGAGGCCTGGCTGCCTGAGACCTCACCCTGGGCACTGAGTGACTCACCCAGCTGGCACTTAGATGTGCGCTAAGTGACCCCGGCGGTGACGGTCACTTCCTGCCCGAGCTGCATCCTGCTCACTGATGGGCCCCTGTATCCACAGCTGGGAGCATTTCCGGGTGGGGCCTCTTTGGGGAATGCCTACAGTTGAGGCTCTTCTCTCCCTTCTGACCATTCGCAGCTCCCCGCAGCCCTCCGCATCTGGAGCCTCCAACATGTCCCCTGCTTATCTTCAAGGCTTTGAGGAGTGATCTGGGGCTCCTTCCAGGGACCCGAGCCCCTCCAGCACCCACAAAAGCAATAAGAATGCAGACCTGGGAGCTCTCTGTGCCCCTTCCCTTCTGACTCCGGAGAGTGGAGGCCGAGCCAGGAGGCTCAGTGAGGAGGAAAACGGTGCCATCTGCAGAACCGGGGAGTGCTGAGGGGCCCTGGGAGGTGGCAGTGGCCCAGCACACAGACACAGGACCCCGCTGGGTGAGCAGGGCTGGGGCAGCACAGGAGAGGGGTCCAGGGGTAAGTGAGTCCTCAGGCGTTTCCTGGAGGATCTGGACAGGGGCCTCAGGGACTTGTAGGAGCCCTTAGGTGCGGCAGGACTGAGAGCTCCAGGTTTGAGAGCAATGGGGCTGGGGCGGGGAAGAGCTGGGCACATCCCCCGTGGCTGCGCAACACATTCCCAGTGAGAGGCTTCCCATAGCTCCCATCTGCTCTCTCAGAGGTCCAGACCTGGGCTGCCATCAGGATGCAACCCTCCAGAGGGCCCAGAGAGGACCCACTCCGGGCTCCTGCCAGCATCCGGTGGCAGCTGGCACCCTCGGCTGTGGCTCCTCAGCCCCTCCGCACCCCTCTGCTTCATCCTCTGCTGTCTGTTAGGCACACCCCGCCTCCCCTTGGTAAGGACACGCATGATGATGTCTGTGTCCACCTAGGTAACCTTGGACACCTCCCTTCTAGAGATCTTGCCGAGACCTAAT
Source organism: Heterocephalus glaber (assembly GCF_000247695.1). The sequence goes on from NW_004624818.1 coordinate 6,073,342, forward strand.
CCCATCTGCAAAGACGCTTTGTATCCAAGGCAGGTAACCGTAGTCAGGCCAGATGTCTGGGGGCCCGTTATGCAGCCTACACTGTACCTCCCAGAGGGGCCCGAGATCCTGCTGTTGGGAACAGAGGGGCCGGTCTGTCCTGCCCTGCAGTCTGGGATTCCAGAACCCTCAGTGGCTCACTTCTGGGGCCAAGCAGAGTGAAGAGAGTGCTGCCCCTGCCACCTGCCTCCCTATGAGCTCGGGTGTTGCCAGCCGATCGATCACCTGAAAGGCCAAGGACAGGAAAAGACGTGTTTCTCCCAGGACACTGTTTAACCATGGCTAGGCGTCTCCCCACCCTGCCTTCCTGACCTGAGACTCCGGATGATTCTGGGGCCGGACTTCAGGGGGAGGAGCTGAACCCCTACTGGTCTGTAATGGCCAGGGGACTCTGGAGCAGCCCCAGACACCTCAGCTGAGCTCCCCGGGCTCCCCAGCACACCCCCTTTCTCAGTCTGCCCTCTCTGAGACACAGCCAGCTCAGCGAGCAGTTGTTAGAAGCTGGGGGTCTTCAGTGGCCATTTGGACGGCTTCCCCGTCTGAGCTGGCGCGCATCTGCGTGTGTGGCAGGAGCAGACGCCTTTGAAGGAGGTGCTGCTAGAGTCCTTTCCCCGTCACTCACTTTCATCTTAGGTCCTGCTGCACCTTCCTCCCCCTTCCTGGGTGTCTCCCCCTTCCAAGTTGGATGGAGGCCGCTGGGGTGATCCCACATTCGGCTTCCTGGGCCCCTCTTGGGATGGAGAGAAGGGTCTTCAGGCTGGGAAATTTGAATAAAGAGCTGTTCTTCTAATTGAATTGCATCTCTGTCAGTAATTCAGAAACCATCATTTGCACACACATTTCTGAAAGGCTTTTCAAAGAATTTAAACCTACCATTTAAAATTCTCATTATGGTAGGAAATGGGCCCTTTGGGGACCAACAGTTTTCTCTTTGGTCTCAGGGCCCCTCGGGGTACGGATTTCAATTTAGAGCTTTCCACGTGGAAACGCGGGGAGCTCAGCCTTGCAGGTGGCTCTGCCCGGAGCCGGGCACACACGCTCATTTCCAAGTCTTATGAGCGTGAGGAAGCATTCATCAAACTTCCACAGTGTAATGGGTCCTTGCTGCTGGGATTGAATGCAACAGGTAGAGAGAATTGCTTTTAATGCATATTTATTGGCCCATCTCTCGGTTTGGTGAAGAACATTAGCACAACCGCTAACAAACTTTCGTTGATTTATATGAGTGGTTACAAAAGGGAAGGGTCCCGCACTTTCCCCAAACTGTGATTGAATTCCTCAGAGACTCTCACTTTCAAATGATCTTGTTAGATATTGTTAGGAACTGACACATTTGCATAGCATGAATGTTAAAACTCAGAAAATGCTCAGCCGCCAATTAGAGCCATCGAGTCTTTCCTTAATTAATCAGTCAAGACCGAGCAGTGCCAGGTGCATTCCTGGGCTGAGCAGGAGCCAGGGCTTGGGGCTTATTAATCTTGATGACCCGCCAGGCAGCCCGCACAGCCCCTCCACGATGACGACAGGACAGCGGGACCACACTGGGGACCGAAGCCTGTGGAGAGCTATGCAGCCTTCAGGCAGCTGATTAAACTATTCCCACTTTGGTCTTTGCTACTTGATGCATCAAACTTCAGATACTGCCCAGGGCCCAGAAACACGCAGCTTTTCCGAGCCTCTCTGCTGTGTACCTTGTGGATAAAGGAGTGGATTTCACTCTGTGAGTGCTTCCCCAGCACCTCCCCCCCACACACACACAGCCAGCAAGCAGGCAGCCAGGCCTGGGCACAGCCCCCTCTGCAAGCTGCAGGTGGACTCGAAGGACCAGGATGGTTGAGGTGAGCTTGGCGAGAGAGGAACTTGGAAGAGGGGCAGGGAAAGAAAGTGTCCTTCACCAGAGCTGGAAGGAAGGAAGGAAGCTGGTGGCATAGAAGGACCTCTCCGAAAGCCCACAGGCTTGAGTGCCCTGCAGAAGACTGGAAACTCTTCTGTCTAAAAGTGGGGCAGAAGATGCCCAAGCAGAGAGCACACTACGCTTGCCCACGCTGCAGATTCCTCGCTGTACCTCCAGGGGCCACCCAGATGCCCACAGTCTGGCCGCCTCTTCCTGCCAGTCACCACGCCCGAGGCTCCAACTCGGAGGTGCCTGTCTGACTTTCTCCGCACGGTGGACCAGCCTTCCAGCCAGCGGGCCTGGCGCCAGGCGGAGCCCCTCAGTCGCAGCGCGATTGCTCTGCTGGGGGAGGAGGAGTGTGGAGCGGATCGACTAATTGGCCACTGTTTCCCCGAGACCCAGATAATGAGTGAGCTGCCCCTGCTCCCCCCAGCCTGCGGCGGCAAGCTCTGAAACCCACCTTAGCTCCACCTCAATTGCAGGCTTGGACTGGAGCTTGCCAGTTTGGCGGATTTAAAGTTCACTGCGAGTTTAAGGAAACCCATTCACTTAGGTGGACCTTAAAGAGCTTTCTGTAATCACCTTCATTACATTTTAAAATGGGCTGGGGAGGGTAGTAATTAGGAAAAATCAGCTCTGGCCGGGGCACTCAGCAGTTGTTCATAAATATGCCACCCTGTCGCACTCCTCCATGGTCTGGGGTGACTCAGGCAGGAGCCTCAGCCTGGGCTGTGAGTCACAGTCGGCAGGGCCACGCGCCACGTGGCCAGAGCTCTGGAGGGGAAGACAGGTCCCAGGGTGGACCCTGCAGAGGACTCCTGCTTTGGCCTGGGGTGTAACACTTCCTTTTTGTCTCATTTTATTTCATTTCATTTTATTGCAGTACTAGGGATTGAACCCAGAGCCTTCATAGGGAGCTACACCCCCGGCCCTTTCTATTTTTCACTTTGAGACCTAAGTCACTAAGTTGCCCAGGCTGTGATCCTCCTGCCTCAGCCTCCCCAAGTGCTGGGATTACAGGTGTGCAGCACCGTGCCCAGCCGCAATGCTTCATTTTCCACACTGGTCCCAGGGATTCTAGTATCTGTGCCTAGTGTTGTTCCTGAGCCCATCATATGCTAAACCCACCTCGTGCCCATGAAGGTTTGAAGACTGACGTACAGACCTCCAGAGGGATTTCAGGTGATGGATGAAGTCACTGGATAATTGCTCCACTCCCCACCCAACCCAAGAAGACTCAGTCAATAATATTATACTGTGGTTTAGACATTTCGTTAAATAGAAGATTGTCAGCGGAATTCAGGGGAAAGCATGTTTCTGTAATGCCATAATGGATAGGGCTTGATTTTAAATGTTCTGCAATAAAAACCTGTATGTCATGAATCCCGCCGTAGAGGCAGACAGATTCGTATTCGCTTAGATTTCCTCAGCATTGCATACAGTGTGTTGTAAACTAGTTTCTAAAATGAAATCTGCAAATAAAATTTCAAACAGGGAGGGCCTGCTATGCAGAATGGAAATTTCCCCAGCTCCCTGCTCTGGGGATTTGACTTCTAGCTTCTCCCAGCAGTGTCTGGAGATGCTTTGCTCTCCTTCCCAGAGGTAAAGGGCACAGGCCCCGAAGCTGACATGGGCGCCCTATGAGCACCCTATAGGGCACAGGCGCCGGATCTGGGCTCGGCCCTGCTCCCATCTGCAGGCCACGTCCCTGGAGGGGACCCCGCTCCTGTTGATTTTGACACTATCTTGTTCCTTCCCCTCGGCCTTGGTCAGAAGCAGCCAACCCTCAGTCCGAAGCCCACACCAGGCAAGCCTGGGTCTGTACTGCCGACAGGAGAACCCATGGGGAGGCATCCGGGTACACCTGCTGTGCCTCTCGTGTCCCTGGCCCCTCTGTGGGAAAGGCAGCACCTGGGAGTCTGGGACCCTCCCAGCCCACTGTCCCTGCTGTCTCTGGCCAAGTCCCAGCGGGGGTGGAAAGAGGACAAGGAGCTGAAGGCTCTTGCATCTGTTCGGCATGCTTGCCCAGGTTTCAGTGTAAAAGCGGAACTCCCCTCCCTGCACCCCCCTCCCCCGGTTCTGTGAAACTTGATTAAAATCCATCACTGCTCTGGTCAGGTAAAGGGTGGGGGCCATGCCAAGGAGACCCACGATTTGCCCGAGACGGGCAATTCCCATGATTTAGGGTGATTACGGCTCAGCTGTAATGAGTGCACATTAAGCCTTCCTTCAGCGCCTCCAGAACATTTGATTCATAAACAAATTACTCTGAGCCTGTAATGCAGGGGAAAGAAATAGCAGCTAATTTAACCAGTGAATCAATGGTGAGACAGCAGTGTATGGATCATGTAATCGGAAGCATAATGAAGAAAATGAAAATAATAACAAGGAGCACAAATACTTGTGAGCCCAGCCCCACCCCGCAGGCCTCTGCACTGGGGTTGCGGGGACTGAGGTGGTAGCAGCTGGGCTGGGCGACCGCAAGAGGAAGTGCCGCTCTGTGCTGGGAGGGGTCTGTAGGACAGGCTGTGGCTGCAGGGCCTTCCCCTCTGGTCCTAGGAGCCTTCCCAGCAAACAGGGGCACCCAGCCGGCTCACACAGGGGCCCATCAGTTGCCCCAGGTTGAGGGGGGAGGTTTTCAGAAAAAGCTCAACTGTCAGCCAGACGCAAGTGTGGCCCGGGGCCCTAGCTGTCACTGTGGGATGCAGACAAATGACAGGGGCCTTCTGAGGCTCAGGAGTCATCTCTGGAGAGAGGAGAGAAGACGCCAGGTCGAGGAGCTGGAGGCCGCCAGCCAGTGCGAAGGAAGAGCCATCTCTGATTAGGACACGGCTGCAGCCAGCCGGTCTCCGAAAGCAGCGAAGTCCAACTTGCTTAGCTCCCTGGCTGCCACGTGGGCTGACACAAGGGCTGAATAGAAGGAAAGGCCAAGCCGCACCTGAGTCATGCACGGTGTCCAGGAGCTCGTGCTGTCAGCATCTAAACACGGGGCCCGGGTCTCCCCAGCCTCGGGCTCACCCTGAGACCCACACACATTCCCTCTGCCTGCTCCCTGCAAAGCCTGGCGCGCCTCCTCCTCCACGCCAGAGCAGTAGCTCCGCCCTTCTCAGCAGTGCTCAGTGTTCCCTTTCAGACCTCCAGGGCTCCTTAAAGAGCTCTTTGAGTCTCCGTTTCTGTGTTCACCTCACAGGGTTTGGAGGAGAAGTTGGAAGAACCCATTTCTGGAGTCCTGGAAAGGCTGTGCAGGGAGAAGGGCCCCTCTCAAGGAGCCTAGGGTCCCTGCTCCTCACCCCAGGAGTTTGCCCAGGCGACCAGGGGGAGCTGTGGATGGGTTCCCCGCCCCACACACCGGATTTCCTCTGTGCAGTCCTGCTTCTCCAGCACCACCCAAGCCTAGCACTCAGGTTCTGACGGTCACCTTGCCCATGCGTGGTGACCCAGCCTACTCCACCGAGCCAGGCACATTGCTCCATGTCTCAGAATGCATGGAGCGTGGGTGGGGAGCCCACTGATGACAATATTATGCAAATAGCCACATGCCAAAACACTTCGCACAATTCAGAAGGGCACGCCAGGATGTTCCATCACATTCGCTCAACCTCTAAATCAAAATTTTATGATGCCAAAGAGTTTGCTCCATCACCAGTCTGGTGATTTTTATGGGACTCATTTTTCTGAAGGGAAGAGGGAGGTGAAGTGGGAATCGTTAGCCCGCCGCTTCGGAGGATAAACACGCATGGCCCAGTGAGGAGGGGCAAAGAATTTAAGGGTAACTGCACCAGTCGGAAGCAATCAGGGAGGAGACTCAAGTCCGGCAGCTCTCCGTCAATGTCAGCCCTGTGCAGACAGCAGACTTGGGGAGCCCGGGCCTGCGGGGTCCCCCACAGCCCCCAGTACGGGTGGGGCAGCCTGGTTGCAACTCCATGGGGCTGAGCTCAGAGGGTCCTGGAGGCAAGAATGTGAGACACAGCAGGGAGCCTTGGGGATGTTCTTCCCTCCTGGGGTGACTGAGGGCCCGGGAGGCACCGGGTCGGGTCCTGTGGTCTCTCCTGTGCATGACTGAGTGGGGTGCTGGAAGCTCGCTCAGCCCGAGCAGCACCCAAGGACTCTGCTGCCTGGTCTGCAGCACCTCCTCCTCCAGCAAGCCTGGACCTCAGCCCGGCCCCTCCTGGTGCCCTGGACCTTCCCAGAATGCTGCACCCCTCCTCCCTCCTGTGGGGCCTTCCTGCACCCCCAGGAGAGCAGAGACACATGGTCCCCAGCTCGGTGCCCACTTCCCTAAGGGAGGTCAGGCTGATGTTGGAGTGGACACGTTGGGGAGGCGGGAAGGAAGACAGGAGAGAAGGAAGGAAGGATGGAAGAAAGGAAGACAGGAAAGAAGGAAGACAGGAAGGAAGACAGGAAGACAGGAAGGAAGGAAGACAGGAAGGAAGACAGGATGGAAGACAGGAAGACAGGAAGGAAGGAAGACAGGATGGAAGAAGACAGGAAGGAAGACAGGAAGGA